>JAWPHD010015966.1:0-52385 GCA_037043455.1 Cyrtodaria siliqua
GGACTATCTAGAGTGCCCACAAGGCAAAAGTTAACGACGGACGGACGGAAGGACGTACGACGGACAACACAGCATCCAATAAGCTCGACAGACCTTACTTAACGGCTCATCCACGCAGTAACAGTTAGTTAGAGCCGCTACAGAGACAGGGTTATAATATATAGCCATCAGGGAATTCTTACTAACGGATAGTAACATTATTATCGTCTTTTTTAACGTGTTCAAGAGGGATACTCCGATAAACGGAACAATCCGGTTTACGTCTCCATCTGATGAACGAGACTGGGGACGTGTGTTGCTTAACATTCCAACGAAACTTGTTTTGCATGTGAAGTTTGAACCAGGGACCACCAAACCAGCACCCATATAAAATATCAGATATGTATTGAAGGTATCAACAGTTCATTTTCCTTATCAATTGCCATTCCTTATCAATTGGTATTCCTTATCAATTGCCATTCCTTATCAATTGCCATTCCTTATCAATTGCCATTCCTTATCAATTGAATCTATAAAATACCATGTTCAATTTTGAATTTTCTTTTAATAAAATCGTAAAACAGGAGCCTTCAGCTTAAACATCAGGATGTCTCATAACTTTCAAAATCAGGAATGTAGACATATCAATAAAGTTAATAATTTTATCTGTGGTATTTACAATAGTTAGCAATCCAAACCTGCATTAATATAGATATATTAAACTTATGTTTAACGTATAATACACCACTGTATACGTTTTGTTATATTATATCAATTAAAAACTTACAAAGCTATCATGGTAAATTTTCATTTTCTCCTAACAAAAAAACGCGAAAAAGGGTCATGACATTTAACCTCGATTTTCTCCCGTCACCGTGCAAAATCTGGACTGAACATGGATACCATGAAACAGGCCAGCGTATAACCTTTCCAATGATACCAAACACTTTGCTCGAGAACTCGAGCCTTAACTAGAGCAGAAAGGCTGAAGTGGCCTGTAGATAACTAGAGCAGAAAGGCTAAAGAATATGTTATCAATATGAAACTAAACTGCCTCAAAACAACCATATCTCGACTTGTTATTTAACGCTTGATGAGTTTTTGTCTGCGCTAGTTATTACGTAATGCCTATTTAGTACACACACACACACACGTGTTAAATATGCTACAACATACAATAAATAGCCGTGGTCTAGTGGTTAAACGTACATCCATTAAAATTTAAAAGCCCAACGTCTGTGATTCAAATCCCGTTCCAGGCAAGTACTTTTTTTATCATATATATTCTGAAGCCATATTTTTATCGATGTTACCTGTACGAAGGCTAAATAAAAATGTGATATTTTACGCATCGATGCCGACTTTTGGGGTGTTCGTTGATTTGAAACTACACGACAAATTACCTGACGTATATCAACTGAGACCCGAGTAAAGTGTTCTCTTTGAAAAGCATTTTTTAAATATTGAACAGTAACCTTGGTATAGCAGTATTTAATACTTCAAACTTTACTTTTATGAAGCAAAAATACAAAATACTTGTAAACCAGTGTTTATATTTATTTAATGTTTGTATCGTCTGTGTTAGTTTTGTAGATGTAACATGTTCTGACAGTAATGTCCATGTCTTTATATAATAATGCATGTTGTATAGTACTTATCATGAGTGTCAAAGCGTGGTATGTGAGAAGTTGTCTGAGTTGCACGTGTTTATAGATGCACGAGCAACCCGCCAAATCCTAACAACGTGTTTCGTCTTGCTTGCAATACTATCATTCCGCTTGTGACTATCTCATAGTCTACATCGTGGGTTCCGCCTACGCAGTATTATTTATACTTTGCAAAGTGTTTAAATGTTTAAGTCAGTTCTAAGCGACGCAAATGCGTTTGAAGATAGTGCATGCCTTATACATATTTCAAACTCACATAATACTAAATGCGTAAAGTAAACACATGTAATCGTAATACTGGCGAAAACTATACCATTGCTGCACCATGATACGGTGACCATGTTTTAAAGAATGTGTTACGCATGAAACAACCATTAAAACAATTGTTTTATCCATGTCGTTGACTAATTTTTTACCCAAACGCAAGTATTATGTGAGTTGAAATATTATAAGGCGTGTGCTATCTTCAAACGTATTTGCGTAGCTTAGAAATGATGAAAAAATATTGATTTTCTTTGCAGAATTATCTAAGATTTCCCGGCGCCTGTTATACGTGTTTTAACGATCAAGATCAAGAGAATGTTCAAAACGGTTATGACTTTATTTAAATTGGCAAACATTGTGGGGGTCAAAGTAAAATCCATGTATCTTGCTAAGATACGATGTGGCTGAAGGAAAGCGTGTGCAAAACAAAGTAAATTTTACTTTAATCTTCAACATTTTTTGCCAATTTAAATAAAGTCATAACCATTTTCGGGCCTCACTTATTTCTCTTGGTGTATCAAGATACATAGAACATTACGTTCCCTTCCACACTTTCAATGCTTTTCTCAAAATAAATTCAGGGTCAGCGTAATCTCGCAATTCGGTTTCTGTATGTGAGCCTTTGACATCGTTGTCCAGGACTATATGTCCGACCATTGTAAAATGAACTGTAACCTATACAATCTGCTGAAGGCGCAATATCTGATCATATCTGTACACGTATTATCTCGCCACTAGTAAAACGCCCATTATGATTAGGTCAGTGTGTTTTCTTCATGCAAAATCACCAAGGTTTTCTGACAATGTTGACCATGGTCAACCAAGGTGATCAGGCATGCGGTTATTAGTTAACCAATTCAAACATGTATACAGTCAAAAAAAAAACTGATCTAATACACACATTTAATACAATAAATAGCACCAATATTGCACCATCTACTTCTTGCAGTACCTTTGCACAGAAGTAATTTTAGTGGTCAAGTCCGGTTTTTTAGTATTGCCCAATTGAAAATGTACACTGAAATTTCAACGAAATAACAGTGACATTTTACTGAAAGAATTAGGCAAAATAACAGTGAAATCTTGGTGAAATGTCACTGAAATTTTACTGAAATGTTAGTGAAATTTCACTGAAAGAATTGGGCAAAATAAAAGTGAGTTTCAGTGAAATTGTGTTGAAATTACATCAGAATTGGTCAATTTTAATAACAATGAAATCTCTGAAATTTCACCAACATTTCTGTGACATTTCAATTACAACAGAACAATTCACAAATGTATGACCTTCAGTCTACATCACTTAGAAGACCTGATCATACTTGGTGAAATGTTTCATATGATAATGAAATCAAATAATATCTGCAGTGCTGAAAACCATTTTTCTATCAACAACAAAAAAACAAGGTCAAATCCGCGAAAACATATGACAATAGGGGATTCGTTTTAAAATACAGTTTCCACTGTCTACATTTAGAAATTTCGTCTTTCAAATACAACTATTATATGTATAAGATGTTTTGATACAATAAGTAATGTAAGTATAGTCACAAAACACTTACTTTTAATCATTAAATGGTGCAAGCAAAATCTACAGTTGGTGGATTTTCCTGCCAAAAATTCGAAAGACTGCTGCATTTTATTTGCTCTCTTTGTGAGAATCATACTCAGGTGTTAGAGTAAATTTTCTTTCCAAACCCCTAAACCCATCAATTTATCTTCATACAACTTGCTACACATATCAAGGTAGTGGTCCTGTGGTGTCTTTTGATATATAACAACACAATTTGCCAATTACATTGGAAAAATCTTTAAAATTGAGTTTTTTTTTACAGGCTTTAAATATCTATATTATTTCCCCCGGGATCCCAGCTTCATTTTCAGTAGGATGAGTTATTAGAATGATGTAAGTTATGTGAGCATCTATCTATCTGTTTTTCTGCCTGTCTAAATGAATAAATGTATAGAAAGATATATGTCATTGAAATTTTAATCAATTAATTTTAGTGAAATTTCACTACTGTAAAATTTACTGAGATATATCAACATTTTCAGATTTTACTGAAATTTCACTGCTTTTTCACTGGGGTGGGAACTTATAGTCTTTATTAGTTTCTCGAACATCACAAACAAACGCGAGTCAAACTTCGATTTTGCTGGAGTTGTTAGATTGGATTTATGTCCAGTCACAGAATGGGTGTCAACTCCATTTTTTAAACCATGTTCAACCATGGTTTCGTTGTCAGAAATGATTAGCAACCATGGTCAACCATGGACCTATCATTTTCCTCTGTTAATGACCATGGTCTACAATGATTTTATAACTTACATGCTGAATTACCATGGTTGACCATGGTTGACCAGGGTCACGTTTCGCAGGGGCTGTTAGCGAAGTATCTGATGTCTCTTTTAGAAAAAAACAAGTCATTGAGTACTTGCATTGTGGCTTTCTAGGCTTTTTTATATACTACTCAAAATTTGCTCAGGATCACTTTTTTGCTGTCTAAATTTCTTGCTGAAATAAATAGCATTATTTCTATTTTACATGAAATTATTTTGGGCAGTGTATGGTCATGTGATCTCATGACATGTGATATGAGGTGCTGATATCATTATATGCGGTGGTTTTGTCATGATATGCGGTGCTGATATCGTTAAATGCGGTGGTTTTGTCAAGATATGATGTGGTTTTATCATTATATGAGATGGTTGCCGCATTATATATGCGGTGCTTATATCGTTATATGTGGTGGTTCTGTTATTATATAAAATGGTTATGTCGTTCTATGAGGCGATTTTATCATTATATGATGTGGGTATGTCATTATATGATGTCGTTATCCAATTATATGACGTGATTCTATCATTATTATAATTGCGATCCATTATACGAAGACCACTTTATTTCACATCTCTATAATTCCAACCGTATAGTCACATTGGTCTTTTATTTTTTATTATACATACTACTCAGTATGTCCAAATTAGTCTTGTTATTTGTTATTATACATACCACTCAGTATATCCACATTGGTCTTGTTATTAGTTCATATATATAACACTTAGTATATCCACATTGGTCTTGTTATTTGTTAATATACATACCACTCAGTATAGCCACATTGGTCTTGTTATTTGTTATTATTCATACCACTCATATATCCACATTGGTCTTGTTATTTGTTATTATTCATACCACACAGTATATCCACATTGGTCTTGTTATTTGTTAATATATATACCACTCAGTATAGCCACATTGGTCTTGTTATTTGTTATTATTCATACCACTCATATATCCACATTGGTCTTGTTATTTGTTCTTATACATACCACACAGTATATCCACATTGGTCTTGTTATTTGTTAGTATACATACCACTCAATATATCCTCATTGGTCTTGTTATGTTTTAAGATACATACCACTCAGTATATTCACATTGGTCTTGATATTTGTTATTATACATATCACTCAGTAAATCCATATTGGTCTTCTTATTTGTCATTATACATACAACTCAGTATATCCACATTGGTCTTGTTATTTGTTAATATATATACCACTCAGTATATCAACATTGGTATTGTTATTTGTTAATATACATACCACTCAGTAAATCCACATTGGTCTTGTTATTTGTTATTATACATACCACTCAGAATATCCACATTGGTCTTGTTATTTGTTATTATACATACCACTCAGTATACTGACATTGGTCTTGTTATTTGTTAATATACATACCACTCAGTAAATCCACATTGGTCTTGTTATTTGTTAATATACATACCACTCAGTATATCCACATTGGTCTTGTTATTTGTTATTATACATACCACTCAGTATACTGACATTGGTCTTGTTATTTGTTAATATATATACCACTCAGTAAATCCACATTGATCTTGTTATGTGTTATTATATATAAAATTCAGTATATCCACATTGGTCTTGTTATTAGTTGATATACATACCACTCAGTATATCCAAATTCTTCTTCTTATCTGTTATTATACATACCACTCAGTATATCCACATTGGTCTTGTTATTTGTTAATATATATTTACCACTCAGTATATCCACATTGGTCTTGATATTTGTTAATATACATACCACTCAGTATATCCACATTGGTCTTGTTATTTGTTATTATACATACCACTCAGTATACCGACATTGGTCTTGTTATTTGTTAATATATATACCACTCAGCATATCCACATTGGTCTTGTTATTTGTTATTATATATAACATTATGTATATCCACATTGGTCTTGTTATTTGTTATTATACATATCACTCAGTATATCCACTTTGGTCTTGTTATTAGTTTACATACAAACCACTCAGTATATGCACATTGGTCTTGATATTTGTTATTATAAATACCACTCAGTATATCCACATTGGCATTGTTATTATTTATTATACATACCACTCAGTAAATCCACATTGGTCTTGTTATTTGTTAATATACATACCACTCAGTATATCCACATTCGTCTTGTTATTAGTTAATATACATATCACTCAGTAAAGCCTTATTGATTTTGACTCAGTATATACACATTGGTCTTGTTATTTGTTAATATACATACCACTCAGTATATCCACATTGGTCTTGTTATTTGTTAATATATATACCACTTAGCATATCCACATTGGTCTTGTTATTTGTTATTATACATAACTCTCAGTATATCCACATTGATCTTGTTATTTGTTAATATATACCACTCTGTATATCCACATTGGTCTTGTTATTTGTTATTATACATACAACTCAGTATATCCACATTGATCTTGTTATTAGTTAATATATACCACTCTGTATATCCACATTGGTCTTGTTATTTGTTATTATACATACAACTCAGTATATCCACATTGATCTTGTTATTAGTTAGTATATATATCACTCAGTATATCCACTTGGTCTTGTTATTAGTTGATATACATACCACTTAGTATATCCACATTGGTCTTGTTATTTGTTTTCATACATACCGCTCAGTATATCGACATTGGTCTTCTTATTTGTTATTATACATATCACGCAGTATATCCAAACTGGTCTTGTTATTTGTTAATATATATACCACTAAGTATATCCACATTGGTCTTGTTATTAGTTGATATACATACCACTCAGTATATCCACATTGGTCTTGTTATTTGCTAATATATATACCACTCAGTATATCCATATTGGTCTTGTTTTTAGTTGATATACATACCACTCAGCATATCCACATTGGTCTTGTTATCTATTAATATACATACCACTCAGTATATTCACGTTGGTCTTGTTATTTGTTATTATACATATGACTCAGTTTATCCACATGAGTCTTGTTATTTGTTATTATACATACCACTCAGTATATCCACATTGGTCTTGTTATTAGTTATTACACATACCACTCAATATATCCATATTGGTCTTGTTATTTGTTATTATACATATCACTAAGAATATCGACATTGGTCTTGTTATCTGTTATTATACATACCACTCACTATATCAACATTGGTCTTGTTATTAGTTATTATACATACCACACAGTATATCCACATTGGTCTTGTTATTGGTTAATATATCAACCACTCAGTATATCCACATTGGTCTTGTTATTGCTAATATACATACCACTCAGTATATCAACATTGGTCTTGTTATTTGTTAATATATATACCACTCAGTGTATCCACATTGGTCTTGTTATTTGTTAATATATATACGACTCAGTATATCCACATTGGTCTTGTTATTTGTTAATATACACAGCACTCAGTATATCCACATTGGTCTTGTTATGATATTATACATACCACTCAGTATATCCTCATTGATATTGTTACTAGTTATTACACATACCACTCAGTATATCAATATATGTCTTGTTATTTGTTATTATACATATCACTCAATTTGTCCACATTGGTCTTGTTATTTGTTAATATACATACCACTCAGTATATCCACATTGGTCTTGTTATTAGTTGATATATATACCACTCAGTATATCCACATCGGTCTTGTTATTAGTTATTATACATACCACTCAATATATCCATATTGGTCTTGTTATTAGTTTTTATACATTCCACCCAGTATATCCACCTTGGTATTGTTATTAGTTAATATATATACTACTCTGTATATCGACATTGGTCTTCTTATTTGTTATTATACATATCACGCAGTATATCCAAACTGGTCTTGTTATTTGTTAATATATATACCACTAAGTATATCCACATTGGTCTTGTTATTAGTTGATATACATACCACTCAGTATATCCACATTGGTCTTGTTATTTGCTAATATATATACCACTCAGTATATCCATATTGGTCTTGTTTTTAGTTGATATACATACCACTCAGCATATCCACATTGGTCTTGTTATCTATTAATATACATACCACTCAGTATATTCACGTTGGTCTTGTTATTTGATATTATACATATGACTCAGTTTATCCACATGAGTCTTGTTATTTGTTATTATACATACCACTCAGTATATCCACATTGGTCTTGTTATTAGTTATTACACATACCACTCAATATTTCCATATTGGTCTTGTTATTTGTTATTATACATATCACTAAGAATATCGACATTGGTCTTGTTATCTGTTATTATACATACCACTCACTATATCAACATTGATCTTGTTATTAGTTATTATACATACCACACAGTATATCCACATTGGTCTTGTTATTGGTTAATATATCAACCACTCAGTATATCCACATTGGTCTTGTTATTGCTAATATACATACCACTCAGTATATCAACATTGGTCTTGTTATTTGTTAATATATATACCACTCAGTGTATCCACATTGGGCTGTTATTTGTTAATATATATACGACTCAGTATATCCACATTGGTCTTGTTATTTGTTAATATACACAGCACTCAGTATATCCACATTGGTCTTGTTATGATATTATACATACCACTCAGTATATCCTCATTGATATTGTTACTAGTTATTACACATACCACTCAGTATATCAATATATGTCTTGTTATTTGTTATTATACATATCACTCAATTTGTCCACATTGGTCTTGTTATTTGTTAATATACATACCACTCAGTATATCCACATTGTTCTTGTTATTAGTTGATATACATACCACTCAGTATATCCACATTGGTTTTGTTATTAGTTGATATATATACCACTCAGTATATCCACATCGGTCTTGTTATTAGTTATTATACATACCACTCAATATATCCATACTGGTCTTGTTATTAGTTTTTATACATTCAACCCAGTATATCCACCTTGGTATTGTTATTAGTTAATATATATACTACTCTGTATATCCACATTGGTCATGTTATTAGTTATTATATATACAACTCAGTCTGTCCACATTGATCTTGTTATTAGTTATTATACATACCACTCAGTCTATCCACATTGGTCTTGTTATTTGTTAATATATATACCACACAGTATACCACATTGGTCTTGTTATTTGTTAATATATATACAACTCAGTATATCCACATTTGTTTTAGTTTTTGGTAAGATATATACATCTCAGTATATCCACATTGGTCTTGTTATTAGTTATTATACATACCACTTAGTATATCCAAATTGGTCTTGTTATTTATTATTATACATACCACACAGTATATCCACATTGGTCTTGTTATTAGTTAACATACATACCACTCAGTATATCCACATTGGTCTTGTTATTTATTATTACACATACCACACAGTATATCCACATTGGTCTTGTTATTTATTATTATACATACCACACAGTATATCCACATTGGTCTTGTTATTAGTTAACATACATACCACTCAGTATATCCAAATTGGTCTTGTTATTTATTATTATACATACCACACAGTATATCCACATTGGTCTTGTTATTAGTTAACATACATACCACTCAGTATATCCACATTGGTATTGTTATTTATTATTACACATACCACACAGTATATCCACATTGGTCTTGTTATTATTTAACATACATACCACTCAGTATATCCACATTGGTCTTGTTATTTGTTATTATACATACCACTCAGTATATCCACATTGAGCTTGTTATTTGTTATTATATATACCACTCAGTAAATCCGCATTGGTCTTGTTATTTGTTAATATATATATACCACTCGGTTTATCCACATTGGTCTTGTTATTTGTTAATATACATACCATTTAGTATATTCCCATTGGTCTTGTTATTTTTTATGATACATATAACTCAGTATATCCACATGAGTCGTTTTATTTGTTGATATACAAACCACTCAGTATATTCACATTGGTCTTGTAATTAGTTCTTAAACATACCGCTCAATACATCCATATTGGTCTTGTTATTTGTTATTATACATACCACTCACTATATCCACATTTGTCTTGTTATTTGTTATTATACACACCACTCACTATATCCACATTGGTCTTGTTATTAGTTAATATAGATACCACTCTGTATAACCACAATTGTCTTGTTATAAGTTAATAAACATACCACTCATTATATCCACATTGGTATTTTTTATTGTTAATATACATACCACTCAGTATATCCACATAGGTATTGTTATTTGTTAATATATATATCACTTAGTATATCCGCATTGGTCTTGTTATTTGTTATTATACATACCACTAAGTATATACATTGGTCTTGTTATTTGTTATTATACATATCACTCAGTATATCCACATTGTTTCTTGTTATTTGTTAATATGTATACCACTCAGTAAATCCACATTGGTCTTGTTATTAGTTAATATACATACTATTCAGTATATCCAAATTGGTCTTGTTATTTGTTATTATACATACCACTCAGTATATCCGCATTGGTCTTGTTATTTGTTAATATACATACCACTAAGTATATACATTGGTCTTTTTATTTGTTAAGATAGATACCACACAGTATATTCACACTGGTCTTGTTATTTGTTATTATACATACCACTCAGTATATTCACATTGGTCTTGATATTAGTTAATATACATATCACTCAGTATATACACATTGGTCTTGTTATTAGTTAATATACATAACACTCAATATATCAACATTGTTTCTTGTTATTTGTTAATATATATACCACTCAGCATATCCACATTGGTCTTGTTATTTGTTATTACACATACCACTCAGCATATCCGCATTGGTCTTGTTATTTGTTAATATACATACCACTAAGTATATACATTGGCCTTGTTATTTGTTAATATACATACCACTCAGTATACTGACATTGGTCTTGTTATTTGTTATTATACATACCACTCAGTATATCCACATTGATATTGTTATTTGTTAATATACATACCACTCAGTATACTGACATTAGTCTTGTTATTTGTTATTATACATACCACTCAGTATATCCACATTGATATTGTTATTTTTAATATATATACCACTCAGTGTATCCACATTGGTCTTGTTATATGTAATTATACATACCACTCAGTATATCCACATTGGTCTTGTTATTAGTTATTATACATACCACTCAGTATATCCACATTGGTATTGTTATTTGTTATTATACATTCCACTCAGTGTATCCACATTGAACTTGTTATTTGTTATTATACATAACACTCAGTATATCCACATTGATATTGTTATTTTTTATTATACATAACACTCAGTATATCCACATTGATATTGTTATTTTTAATATATATACAACTCAGTATATCCACATTGGTCTTGTTATTTGTTAATATATATACCTCTCATAATATCCACATTGGTATTATAATTTGTTAATATACATACCTCTCATAATATCCACATTGGTCTTGTTATTTGTTAATATATATACCTCTCAGTATGTTCACAATGGTCTTGTTATTTGTTAATATATATACCACTCAATATATCCACATTGGTCTTGTTATTATACATGACACTCAGTATATCCACATTGATCTTGTTATTTGTTAGTATACATACCACTCAGTGTATCCACATTGGTCTTGTTATTATACATACCACTCAGTATATCCACATTGGTCTTGTTATTATACATGACACTCAGTATATCCACATTGGTATTGTTATTTGTTAATACATATACCACTTAGTATATCGACATTGATCTTGTTATTTGTTAATATATATCCACATTGGTCTTGTTATTTGGTAATATATATACCACTCAGTATATCCGCATTGGTCTTGTTATTAGTTAATATATATACCTCTCAGTATATCCACATTGGTCTTGTTATTTGGTAATATATATACCTCTCAGTATATTCACATTGGTGTTGTTATTATACTTGACACTCAATATATCCACATTGGTCTTGTTATTATACATACCACTCAGTATATCCACATTGGTCTTGTTATTATACATGACACTCAGTATATCCACATTGGTATTGTTATTTGTTAATACATATACCACTTAGTATATCGACATTGATCTTGTTATTTGTTAATATATATCCACATTGGTCTTGTTATTTGGTAATATATATACCACTCAGTATATCCGCATTGGTCTTGTTATTAGTTAATATATATACCTCTCAGTATATCCACATTGGTCTTGTTATTTGGTAATATATATACCTCTCAGTATATCCACATTGGTCTTGTTCTTTGTTATTATACATACCACTCAGTATAAACACATTGGTCTTGATTTTATTTATTTAAAATATTATCATATATTTTGAACACATATAGATATCAAACCATACAGCGAAAGATAAATAAGCAAACCTTCTTTATTTATGTCTATTCTCTTGATTGAGTTGCTGGGTCTCGGACAGTCGAATAGACCCTCGGCCTACTCCCTTTGATCAATATATGACACGTGTTGTAGCGATATGAATTAACTTATTTTATAACATTCACTTTTACATTAAGTAAATATTCAACGATACTGATTGTGAGGCCTCCCATATTATGGTTCTGTTGACAATGTAGACATTTCTAGAGTTAGTTTAGAAAACGGAGTCGTTAATCAGAACAATGTCAACATCCCAATTCGTATATGTTACCTATGGGAAGCCATAACCGTCAAAATGTGCACATTTACAAACCACTCAATGACAAGCCGTTTAATTCAAAATGTCTCGTAAGGGTCCCATGCCTAGTTAGGGAATTCCTCACGAGTGTATGTCTCACGCCCAGTGTTTTACGTGTGCCCCTGTTTTGTGAATTTATTTGGTTATGCATTATGCACACTTAGGTTTATATTCAATTTTTATTTATATAGCCAAGTAACAGACAACGCAAGTATATATCTGTCTGTCTATACGCACCGTATATAGGTTAACGATTTTACCAGGAAAACAATATCCTGCCGCAAAAACGTTTTCAGCCCGAGGGCCTTCATCAGTTTCTATAAAATCTCAACCTATTCCTTCTATAGCGTTTTTAGTTCAATATATTATTGATAAAGATTTCAAAATCATTGCCATATGGGATGGATTTTTCGTATATTTGTAACTCACGTGCCAAGGTGGTAGTTACATTTTACTGACTGTATATGTCACAAAATGTCACGGGTAGAGCGTACTGGTCGTACATAGCTCTTGTAAGTTATCGGTTACACCCAAATCTATTGTTCGAGTTGAAACAATTTCACAATGGCGTTGTAGAATATGTATACATTGCTACTCATCATTAGTACAGCTTACCTATATTGATTGAATAATGATTTGTTTGGGTAATGATAATTATGCAAGATTGTTATGTTTGTCAACCGACATCTAAAACGTATGTATAATTACAGCCTTAAGCCATCCAGGATATAAGCCATCCAGGACTGGAGTAAGCCATCTAGGTTTGGATATCCAGGAGTGGAGCTAAGCTTCCACGATTAACGTTTACGAGCGGTGGAGACGGTCCCCGTACATGCGCAGCATGGCCAGGTTTTACTAACGACAACCCCCGGGACACAAGGTGGGCCCGTTACCAGTCCTCACTGGAGGAATATCCTCACAATCTCAGTGGAGGTTAACTATCATTGCATCGCGTCATCAACCCTTACAGAAGGCATTTGATGACAATCATCCATTGAATTCGCGCATCATCATCTTCATGAGCTCTCGCGCATCACAGTTATCGCGCTAGATCAACATTGTTATAGCTTTAACAACACTTTAGTGGCTTAGACATTCAGTATTTATAACAATACTAAGAACGTCTTAAACGTTCATGAGAACATTCTTTTCATAGTTCATTTGTGTATTCGCTTGTTTTTTTAGATAATTGTATATATATTAAAATATTTTAAAAGTTGCATTAAACTTATGTAAATGCATTCACTGTCCTTGATTCTTTCCTGAGTTAGCCCAACCACTAAGGTCATCCTGTGACAGTATACTCTAATAATATATACTCTAATAATGTCACTTTCTTATGCAGATTATTAGCAAGAGAAATATTTAATGTGTCGTATATACGGAACTAAACCCCGTTTCTATACGTCGGTTTCTGGGTTGGTACGAGATTATATTTTACTTATTTTATAGACGGCTGGACGTTGGGTTGGTACCAAGATATATTTAAATCGCCCTTAATCATATTATAGATTGTTTAATGTTTGGCTTGACGCTGGGTTGGTACCAGACTATATTTAGTCAGCCGTGTAATCACATTAAATTTAATTTTCTCTTCTTTCTAGTTCCTGTTTCTTTTCCTAATAGTAGCCTATACTAAATAGGCAGACTGACGCTGGGTTGGTACCAGACTATATTAAGTCAGCCTTTTAATCACATTAAAGTAAATTGCCTCTTCTGTATTGTTATTATTTATTTTCTTAAGAATAACCTATATTAAATAGACAGACTGACGCTGGTTTGTACCCGATTTTCATTAAACAGAATAGCTTCTAACAGTATCTATTTGTACTTCAAAAATACGTGCTTAATCTGGTTTTTACCAAATTGTTCCCAATGAATTATTTGATAACTATTGTTTTAGTTATATTTGCCATAAAACAGAAGAGTACCTAATAATTTAGGAACCAACATTCAGAATGAAATCATTCGACTGAATTTCGTAACTAAGTCCGTCTCGATATATAGTCAGTTTTTAAATTGATCTCATCCAATCGATTACCTAATGTTTTTCACACCTGGTGAGAAACTCTTTACAAATCCCGCGGTAGGTACTTAATCAGATGTTGCATGGTGTGCCCACCACACGTGTCTAATCGGGACAGCCGACTGACATAATTCTCTATCATAATTACACACCATGCCGTTAATATATTCTTTGATCTCTCCAAATTATATAGTTTTAGTCTGAAAGAGTTCTTTTTTGTATGGGTATACATAATTTGTTGATAACATGACATAAATGTATTTGTCCATCGCTATTCAGCAATGTTACTTGTTTTGCATCTTAGCATATGTTCCAACTATTATCCCTCCTATGAAATCCACAGACAAAACAATTCATTTTTAAGTGTATGTAGTATTGGAGTAACTATCCCATTCGGACATACACTGTTAGACGAGTATTCAGAGAGTAATATCCTATGGTGGTAAGCATTAACATGTTTAATGCTCAGGTCTTTATAACCTGTAATCAGTTTGTTGTCACCGGTTTTCATATTTTCGTCAAATTTGCAAAGAGTAACATTTCGAAGGTCATCAACCCCTGTAGAGCAGGTTAAGGCTCTGCAGGTTAAGGGGTGCCCGCCTTCGTGATAATCTAGGTCACTGTTTCTAAACTAGGCATGGGACCCTTACGAGACATTTTGAAATGCCAACTTTGGTCGGACACCCGCAACCCCCATAACAAAACCAGTTTAAGCACGTATTTTTGAAGTACAAAGTGATACTGTTAGAAGCTATTCTGTTTAATGAAAATCGGGTACTAACCCCGTGAATAGCTGTAATAAACGAGTACTAACCCCAAAAAAACGGGTACTAACCCCGATTGACAGTAATATATGTACTTCCAAAATAACGCCTCGATTTTAAACATTATGTTGATAATGGGGATAGACAGTTAAACGGCTGACTTAATATAGTCTGGTACCAACCCATCGTCAGTCTGTCTATTTAATATAGGTTATTCTTAAGAAAATAAATAATAACAATACAGAAGAGGCAATTTACTTTATGTGATTAAAAGGCTGACTTAATATAGTCTGGTACCAACCCAGCGTCAAGCCAAATATAACGTAACTTCAATGTGATTAACGACTGACTTAATATAGTCTGGTACCAACCCAGCGTCAGTCTGCCTATTTAGTATAGGCTACTTTTAGGAAAAGAAACAGTAACTAGAAAGAAAAGAAAATTAAATCTAATGTGATAACACGGCTGACTAAATATAGTCTGGTACCAACCCAGCGTCAAGCCATACATTAAACAATCTTTAATATGATTAAGGGCTGATTTAAATATATCTTGGTACCAACCCAATGTCCAGCCGTCTATAAAATAATTAAAATATTATCTGGTATCAACCCAGAAATCGACGGGGTTTAGTTCCGTATATACGTCACATTAAATATTTCTCTTGCTAATAATCTGCATAAGAAAGTGACATTATTAGAGTATACAGTTAGTAAAATGTAACTACCACCTTGGCACGTGAGTTACAAATATACGAAAAATCCATTCCATATGGCAATGATATTGAAATCTTTATCAATAATATATTGAACTAAAAACGCTATAGAAGGAATAGGTTGAGATTTTATAGCAACTGATGAAGGCCCTCGGGCTGAAAACGTTTTTGCGGCAGGATATTGTTTTCCTGGTAAAATCGTTAACCTATATACAGTGCGTATAGACAGACAGAAATATACTTGCATTGTCTGTTATTTAGCTATATAAATAAAAATTGAATATAAACCTTAGTGTGCATAATGCATAATCAAATAAATTCACAAAACATGGGCACACGTAAAACACTGGGTGTGAGACATACACCCGTGAGAAATTCCCTAACTAGGCATGGGACCCTTACGAGACATTTTGAAACGCCAACTTTGGTCGGACACCCGCAACCCCCCATAACATTTAGAAACAGTGACCTAGATTATCACGAAGGCGGGCACCCCTTAACCTGCAAAGCCTTAACCTGCTCTGTAGGGGTTGATGACCTTCGAAATGTTACTTTTTGCAAATCTTAAGAAAAGATAAAAAAAAAACCGGTAAAATAAGCTGATTAAAGTTTATAAAGACGTGAGCATTAAATAATTAATGCCTGCCACCATATGAAACAAGTCTCTGAATACTCGTCTATAGTGTATGACCGAACGGGATTTTTACTCCCATACTACATACACCAAGAAATGACATGCATTTTAATGTAAATTTTAATATTTCTATACCCGTACAGAAAAGAAATCTCGCAGACTAAAATTGTATAATATGGAAAGATCAAAGAATATATTAACTGCATACGTGTAGGTATGATAATTTCAAGGCAATAAACATGTATATGTTATGCCAATAAACTATTTGAACTTTGATAATTAGAGAAATGTGGCAGTCGGTTTTTCCGATTAGACAATGCTGTGGCACATCATGCAACAGCTGATTGAATATTTACCGTGAGATTTGTAAAGCTTTTCTCACCAGGTGTTAACAACAGTAGGTAATCGATTGGATTAGATCAATTTAATAACTGACTATACATCGAGACGGACTTAGTTACAAAATGCAGTCGAATGTTTTCATTCTGATTGTTGGTTCTTAAAGTATTTAGGCACTCTTCTGTTTTTTGGCAAATACAACTAAAACAATAGTTATCAAATAATGTTCATTGAAATAATGCTTATTCTTTCTGAATAATTCATTGGGAACAGTCTGGTAAAAACCAGTTTAAGCACGTATTTTTGAAGTTCAAAGTGATATTGTTAAAAGTTATTCTGTTTAATGAAAATCGGGTACTAACCCCATGAATAGCTATAATAAACGGGTACTAACCCCAGAAAAACGGGTTCTAACCCCGATTGACAGTAATATATGTACTTCCAAAATAACGCCTCGATTTCAAACATTATGTTGATAATGGGGATAGACAGTTAAACGGCTGACTTAATATAGTCTGGTACCAACCCAGCGTCAGTCTGTCTATCTAACATAGGTTATTCTTAAGAAAATAAATAATAACAATACCGAAGAGGCAATTTACTTTAATGTGATTAAAAAGCTGACTTAATATAGTCTGGTACCAACCCAGCGTCAAGCCAAATATAACGTAACTTCAATGTGATTAACGACTGACTTAATATAGTCTGATACCAACCCAGCGTCAGTCTGCCTATTTAGTATAGGCTACTTTTAGGAAAAGAAACCGTAACTAGAAAGAAGAGAAAATTAAATTTAATGTGATTACACGGCTGACTAAATATAGTCTGGTACCAACCCAGCGTCAAGCCATACATTAAACAATCTTTAATATGATTAAGGGCTGATTTAAATATATCTTGGTACCAACCCAACGTCCAGCCGTCTATAAAATAAGTAAAATATAATCTGGTACCAACCCAGAAACCGACGTATAGGAACGGGGTTTAGTTCCGTATATACGACACATTAAATATTTCTCTTGCTAATAATCTGCATATGAAAGTGACATTATTAGAGTATACAGTCAGTAAAATGTAACTACCACCTTGGCACGTGCGTTACAAATATACGAAAAATCCATTCCATATGGCAATGATTTTGAAATCTTTATCAATAATATATTGAACTAAAAACGCTATAGAAGGATTAGATTGAGATTTTGTAGGAACTGATGAAGGCCCTCGGACTGAAAACGTTTTTGCGACAGGATATTGTTTTCCTGGTAAAATCGTTAGCCTATATACAGTGCGTATAGACAGACAGAAATATACTTGCAGTGTCTGTTATTTAGCTATATAAATAAAAATTGAATATAAACCTAAGTGTGCATAATGCATAACCAAATAAATTCACAAAACAGGGGCACACGTAAAACACTGGGCGTGAGACATACACCCGTGAGGAATTCCCTAACTAGGCATGGGACCCTTACGAGACATTTTGAAACGCCAACTTTGGTCGGACACCCGCAACCCCCCATAACAAAAACACTTTGGACTTTAAAATCATTAAAACCGGAGGAAATAAAACCTCTTAAGACTTTCACAAAAACTCTTTGGACTTAAAATATCACCAAACTGAAAGTGATAAAACCTCTTTGGACAAGAGCAAAATCTCTTTGGACTTAAAAAACATTAAAACCAGAGAAAACAAAAATTCTTTGGACTTTAAAAACATTAAAACTAGAGGGAACAAAACCTTTTTGTACGTTTACAAAAACTCTTTGGACTTTAAAATCATTAATACCGGAGGAAATAAAATCTCTTTGGACTTTCACAAAAGCGCTTTGGACTTAAAATATCACCAAACTGAAAGTGATAAAACCTCTTTGGACAAGAGCAAAATCTCTTTGGACTGAAAAAACATTAAAACCAGAAAAAACTAAAATTCTTTGGACTTTAAAAACATTAAAACTGGAGGGAACAAAACCTCTTTGGACGTTTACAAAAACGCTTTGGACTTTAAAATCATTAAAACCGGAGGAAATAAAATCTCTTTGGACTTTCACAAAAGCGCTTTGGACTTAAAATATCACCAAACTGAAAGTGATAAACCTCTTTGGACTTGAGCAAAATCTCTTTGGACTTAATACTAAAACTCTTTGAACTTTAAAATCATTAAAACTGAAGGGCACGATACCTCTTTGGACTTTTACAAAAACTCTTTGGACTTAAAAAACATTAAAACCGGAGAAAATAAAAACTCTTTCGACTTTAAAATCATTAAACTGGAGGGAACAAAATTTCTTTGGACTTTTACAAAAACTTTATGGACTTAAAAAACATTAAAACCGGAGGAAATAAAACCTCTTTGGACTTTACAATAACTCTTTGGACTTTAAAATCATTAAAACCGGAGGAAATAAAACCTCTTTGGACTTTCACAAAAACTCTTTGGACTAAAAAGATCACAAAACTGAATATGATAAAGCCTCTTTGGACAAGGGCAAAATCTCTTTGGACTTTAAAATCATTAAAACCGGAGGAAATAAAACCTTTTGGACTTTCACAAAAACTCTTTGGACTTAAAATATCACCAAACTGAAAGTGATAAAACCTCTTTGGACAAGAGCAAAATCTCTTTGGACTTAAACAAAAACTCTTTGGACTTTAAAATTATTAAAACTGGAGGGCACAAAACCTCTTTGGACTTTTACAAAACTCTTTGGACTTAAAAACCATTAAGATCGGAGAAAATAAAACCTCTTTTGACTTTCAAAAAAACTCTTTGGACTTTAAAAGCATTACAACCGGAGGAAATAAAACCTCTTTTGATTTTTACCAAAACTCTTTGGACTTTAAAATCATTAAAACCGGAGGGGACAAAACGTCTTTGGACTTTTACAAAAACTCTTTGGACTTCAAAATCATTAAAAATGGAGGGTACAAAACCTCTTTGGTCTTTCACAAAAACTCTTTAGACATTAAAATCATTAAAACTGAAGGGGAGAAAACCTCTTTTACTTAAAATATAACCAGACTGAAAGTGATAAAACCTCTTTGGACTTGAGCAAAATCTCATTTGACTTAATACAAAACCTCTTTGGACTTGTCCAAAACCTCTTTGGACTTTTACAAAATCACTTTGGACTTTTACAAAATCACTTTGGACTTTAAAATCATAAAAACTGGAGGCACAAAACGTCTTTGGACTTTTACAAAAACTCTTTGGACTTTAAACAACTTTTTGGACTTTAAAATCATTAAAACTGGAGGGGATAAAACCTCTTTAGACTTTCACAAAACTCTTTGGACATTAAAATCATTAAAACTGGAGGGGAGAATTCCTCTTTTGACTTTCACAAAAACTCTTTGGACTTAAAATATCACCAGACTGAAAGTGATAAAACCTCTTTGGACTTGTGCAAAATCTCTTTGGACTTAATACAAAACCTCTTTGTACTTTAAAATCATTAAAACTGGAGAGGACAAAACCTCTTTGGACTTTTCAAAAACTCTTTGGACTTTAAAGTCATTAAAACTGGAGGGTACACAACCTATTTGGACTTTCACAAAAACTCTTTGGACATCAAAATCATTAAAACTGAAAGTGATAAAACCTCTTTGAACTTGTGCAAAATCTCTTTGGACTTAATACAAAACCTCTTTGTACTTTAAAATCATTAAAACTGGAGGGGACAAAACCTCTTTGGACTTTTCAAAAACTCTTTGGACTTCAAAATCATTAAAACTAGAGGGTACACAACCTATTTGGACTTTAACAAAAACTCTTTGGACATCAAAATCATTAAAACTGAAAGTGATAAAACCTCTTTGGACTTGTGCAAAATCTCTTTGGACTTAATACAAAACCTCTTTGGACTTTTACAAAATCACTTTGGACTTTAAAATCATAAAAACTGGAGGCACAAAACGTCTTTGGACTTTTACAAAAGCTCTTTGGACTTTAAACTCATTAAAACAGGAGGGGACAAAACCTCTTTGGACTTTTCAAAAACTCTTAGGACTTTAAAATCATTAAAACCGGAGGAAATAAAACCACTTTGGACTTTCACAAAAACTCTTTGGACTTAAAATATCATCAAAATGAAGGTGATAAAACCTCTTTGGACTTGAGCAAAAACTCTTTGGACTTAAAATATCATCAAACTGAAGGTGATAAAACCACTTTGGACTTTCACAAAAACTCTTTGGACTTAAAATATCATCAAACTGAAGGTGATAAAACCTCTTTGGACTTGAGCAAAATCTCTTTGGACTTAATACTAAAACTCTTTGGACTTTAAAATCATTAAAACTGAAGGGCACGAGACCTCTTTGGACTTTTACAAAAATTCTTTGAACTTAAAAGCCATTAAAACCGGAGAAAATAAAAACTCTTTTGACTTTAAAATCATTAAACTGGAGGGAACAAAATCTCTTTGGACTTTTACAAAAACGTTTTGGACTTAAAAAACATTAAAACCGGAAGAAATAAAACTCTTTGGACTTTACAAAAACTCTTTGGACTTTAAAATCATTAAAACCGGAGGAAATAAAACCTCTTTGGACTTTCACAAAAACTCTTTGGACTAAAAAGATCACAAAAATGAATATGATAAAGCCTCTTTGGACTTGAGCAAAATCTCTTTGGACTTAATACAAAATCTCTTACTCTATAGACCTAAATAACCTTAAAACATCAGAACGGTTAGGGTATCTTTGGACTTTTACAAAAACTCTTTGGATTTTCAAAACCTCTTTAGACCTTAATATCCTTAAACATTAGGAAGGATAAAATCTCTTTGGACCTATACAAAAACTCTTTGGACTTTACAATCATTAAAACTGGAAGGGACAAAACCTCTTTGGACTTTTACAAAAACTCTTTGGACTCACTATATCACCAAACTGAAAGTGATAAAACCTCTTTAGATTTGAGCAAAATCTCTTCGAACTTTTACTAAAACTCTTTGGACTTGATACAAATCCTCTTTGTACTTTCACAAACCTCTTTAGACCTAAATATCTTCAAAAATATGGAGGGATAAAACCTGTATGGTCGTGAGCAAAATCTTTTTGGACTTCATATAAAACCTCTTACTCATTAGCCCTAAATAGCCTTAAAACATTAGGACGGTTAGGGCACAAAACCTTTGGACTTTTACAAAAACTCTTTGGATTTAAAATATCACCAAACTGAAAGTAATAAAACCTCTTTGGACTTGAACTGAATCTCTTTGGCCTTAATACAAAATCTCTTTGGACCTGGAAGGGATAAAACCTCTTTGGACTTTTACAAAAACTGTTTGGTTTTCTGCATCATAAAAACGTTCGATATTAAACCGCTTTGACCTCACCTTTTGCCTACTATTGTACATCTGATGACTAACTGAACATTACCCCATTTAAATAAAAATGTGTTTTGACTCTGTATAATAAACGAGGCCCGAGAGGGCCTGTATCGCTTTACTGGCTATATGGAGTCTTTAATGGGAATACAAAAGAGCATGTGCAACTAGGCTTGGTACTAATCATTCCTGCCAAGTTTCACTGAAATCCAGCTAGGGGTTCAGGAAAAATTGTTTGGATAAAATTTGTGTATATTAGGCCATAACTCATTCAACCAGAATACATCGATGATAGGCGCAACTAGGCTTGGTTCTCCTCATCCCTGCCAAAACTCGTTGAAATTCGGCCAGGAGTTCAGAAGAGACTAGTTTGGATAAAGTTTGTGTATCAAAACCTTTAAAGGGCTATAACTCCGCAAAAATCATTCAACCGGAACACGGTGATGACAGTGTTGACATGCACAACTAGGCCTGGTACTGATTATCCTGCAATGCTTCACTGAAATCCGGTCAGGGGTTCAGGAGAACGTAGTCCGGACAAAATGTGTGTTTTAAAACCTTTAAAGGTTTTACTTCACAAACTTTATCTGGACTAACCATAACCATAACTTACCCAAAATAAACCATAACTCACCCAAAATTCTTTCAAACGAAATACGGCGATGACATGCATAACTAGGCTTGGTGGCTTTGAAGTAGAATACCGCTTAAGCCGGTGCTAGGGGGCGTGAGAGGTGTTGCTTCTTTAATTACTTCTCATGAACAGACTCAATAAAACCGAGTCTGTTGCTTAATTCTCTTAATTGTGTTTGTTGCTCTCAAAGGATCGCCTTTATCAGTATTTATTGGTACTGATAATCCCTGAAAAATTTCGCTGAACTCCAGCCAAGGTTCAAGAGAACTAGTCCATATAAAGTTTGTGAAGTAAAACCTTTAAAGGGTCATAACTTTGCCTAAATTCAATCAACTGAAACACGCTGACGACATACATAACTATATTGTGTACTGATCATCCCTGTCAATTTTCATTAACATCTAGCCAAACGAAAGTCCTATTGTATTAATGAGCATTTTCAACTAAATCAAGGGTCGTAACTCCAGTGTTTCTAATAAGATGTGCCTGTTTTTCAAACTTTCCTGAGCTTACATTGATATTAACAATATTTGTTAGCTTGGTAAAGATCAAATAATAAATGAAGGTGCTAGAGTGTTCACAAGGCCAAATATATTTTTTTCCCAGAAAAACAAGGGACATAACCCTGTTGTTACTAATCCCATTTGGCTGGTTTTCGAACTCGTCCGAGCTTTTATTGATATTAACAAACTATGCAAGTTTAGTAAAGATCAAATAATAAATAAAGGTGCTAGAGTGTTCACAAGGCTTAATATGGCATTTTTCAGCAAAACAAGGGCCATAACTCATGAAATTAACCCGATCCGATCTGGTTGGTTTTCGAACTTGTCTGAGCTTTCATAAAATATCCGATTAATATTGTTCACCAGGCAAAGGTTAACGGACGGACGACGGAGGGACGGACGACGGACGACTGACAAAGGAAAGCGGACAACTCGTCATCCCATAAGCTAAAATGATCTTGGATCAGCTACTATTTTGAAATAAATGATAATTGTTTGCTATATTAAAACTTCCTTTGATTGCAACATGTGTATTAAAATTAAAAAAAACAAAACATTAATGTTGTGTTGTTATGTGCTTCGTAAATCTCAACTTCGTAATAGATTATTAGGGTAACGGATAAGTTAACACAAATAAAGCAGAACGATGACGTTACATTTCAAAAATAAATAAATGACAAAGTGTCTAAAGGAAAAGCTACACATTAAAGACGCTCTTTCACATCTCTTTAAAGTATATCAATCTTGAAATGATTAAAGTTTGCTACCATGTGTTTCACTATAAGGTTTTGATCCAATTTTATAATTTGATTGTGTTTATGCAACTCAAAATTCTATTTTTACATTAAAACATTCAATGACAAATAAACAGGCTCTCATAAATATCTAATACAAGTATATATTAATATGAAGGCAATAATAATAGTGGTCCGCGATCCCGGTTGGTCCCGGATCTCGGGTGTTATCCCGTTTTAGTGCCCACCATAAAACGACATAAAATAGTGCGCTTATTATTCAATAAAACGTGTTCAAACTGAGAGTTTTAAAACTGGGTGAACATACTTATTTTAATAAAGTGACTAAAAATGTCTGACGTAATGTTATATACGTTTAATGTACAGGTTATTATAACTAGTTACTAAAGGTTATGTATTCATACACTATATGATTGACATTTCTAAAACTCTTTACGGTGTTCGGTATAAAAACCTCTTTGGAATCTAATGTTTCCGACGTGGAGGGAACAAAGTGACACGGTACGACATCTGGCGGTAGCACTGTCGATATTTGCCACATTACTTGCAGGGTTATTTCCCCTACATAATTACTGGCTTTATATGATAAATCAAAGTACTGAAAGTACTGATAATGCAAGGTTTGATAGGAAAGACTGTATGAATATTTGCACGATTGCTGGACATTTAAAATTTACATAAATCTTACATAGTTTTAGCCAACTTGACGATCTTGGGCGAACTACCAAAATCTTAGAGGGTCAATCCATTCCAATTGATCAATTGTCATTAAACTGTTTCAAATCTAGACTAGAATATTATTTTATGAAATTGCTGATGGATAGACAGATTTGTGTTTTCTGGCCAAACTGTCACTCAAGATGACCTCCATGTCTAAAATTATGTCATTTACAGAGTGTCGTGTTTTAAGTAGTCTTCCGGGAACAAGATGCACAAGAGGGCCTGTATCACTCTACTGGCTTGAATAGTCTAAGGCCTACCGAAAAACATTTTTTTTTTTAAAAGCAAAGGCTATAACTCTGATGTGTCTAGTCTGATGCAACTGGTTTTGAACTTGAACTTGTCATTGAAAATCGACTATAAGTAAATACACGGGTAGAATGTGACCATAATTTTGATAAATAAACAACAACAACAAGAAACAGAACAGAACCTAGCTGGACGAAGTAGGTTAAAATGCCGCAGGCATGTGCAGTTTCATGATTTAGTCGATATCGAAATACATGTTTACAAACAAAACATTAAATCCTTTTATAAGTACAGTGCCCGAATTCACCAAACATACTAAGAAAATTAATAGGCTTAAGACTCCATAATATATTTTTGAAAATGGAATAAAAACATTTTTTTAAAATATGCATGTAAATAAAAATAAACATCCTAACAAAATGCAGTTTAAACATTTGTCATTATGAATGAATACTCAGATAATCTGAAGCTTGACACTTGTTATGAATGAATAGATTTTGATCAGAACCTGATCAAACACGGGCTTTCCCCTGGATGACGTCACAACGGTCAGCGATGTGGTCATTTTGGATGACGTCATGTTGTTTAAAACTGTCAGCGTTGACTGAGACAGACACTGATTGATTTTATAGTAAAACAACTTAACAAATGCGATCAGTGAAAAAAAAGGTTTTTGATAACATTGTGACTCATTGACGTCGAGACGTCATAACGTAGCGACACATGTTAACATTCTTG
Source organism: Cyrtodaria siliqua (assembly GCA_037043455.1). Classification (NCBI taxonomy): domain Eukaryota; kingdom Metazoa; phylum Mollusca; class Bivalvia; order Adapedonta; family Hiatellidae; genus Cyrtodaria; species Cyrtodaria siliqua. Next base: position 26,409 of record JAWPHD010015966.1, read on the forward strand.
CACAACTAGACCCTGAACTCTACAATCTACGAAAGTTTTGATCAAATCCGATCTTTAATACAGAAGATATAATGATAACAAGATTTCTATATATACTACATTCCAACAGAATAACAATCCAGTGGTGTCTAAACATGTTTCATTATTTTATCTTATCATTAATAATAATTCACTGACATCGTCAATCACTAAAAACAAAGTAGTTGTTGCTATATACAATTATACATAATAAAGCAATATTCATGTTGTTTTCACGTTCTATACAGGAGATATAACGATAACAAGGTTTCTATATATACTACATTCCAACAGAATAACAATCCAGTGGTGTCTAACCATGTTTCTTTATTTCATCTTATCATTAATAATAATTCACTGACATCGTCAATCACTAAAAACGAAATAATTGTTGCTATATACAATTATATATAATAAAGCAATATTTATGTTTTTCTATACAGGAGATATAACGCGTACAAGATTTCTATATATACTATATACTATATTCCAACAGAATAACAATCCAGTGGTGTCTCACCATGTTTCTTTATTTCATCTTATCATTAATAATAATTCACTGACATCGTCAATCACTAAAAACGAAATAGTTGTTGCTATATACAATTATACATAATAAAGCAATATTCATGTTTTTCTATACAGGAGATATAACGATAACAAGGTTTCTATATATACTATATTCCAACAGAATAACATTCCAGTGGTGTCTAATTCACTGACATCGTCAATCACTAAAAACAAAATAGTTGTTGCTATATACAATTATACATAATAAAGCAATATTCATGTTGTTTTCACGTTCTATACAGGAGACATAACGATAACAAGGTTTCTATTTATACTATATTCCAACAGAAGAACAATCCAGTGGTGTCTAACCATGTTTCTTTATTTCATCTTATCATTAATAATAATGCACGGACATCGTGAATCATTAAAACCCTTTTGAAATAGTTGTTGTTTTATACAATTATACATAATAAATATATTGAAACAACTCTTCCCCCAGAAATCTCGTTTAATTTGGGTTGAATGAATCGAAGATGCGCCTGACGTCACATCGTGTTTTTCCCTTGATGTGAAAACCTTGCAAAAATTCGCTTGCAAAAAAAAGTCGCCCACATCTCATTACACATCTCATACATAATGAGATCTCGACCTGTTTATTTGCATTATAGTTGTTTTCAGCATCCAAAATGTTCGTCTATCATAGATCAGCCTACATGTACGACTTGAAGCCTCAGTTAATGAGAAAAAATGTAGGTTATCCGCCAGATGACGACGAGGAGGCGCCAAAAGTAATGGCTATGAATGCAAGTTGAAATTAACCTTGCATTCAAAAAGCAGTGTGTTCTTTTCAATGATAAGCTTTATTAACCGTATGCTGTTGAGAAGATCGGGAGGCATATTTCTATGCATCTTCTGATATCTTCAATTGCTTGCAAAAATGCCATGTAGATTATATCTGAAGAAAAGTAGTAAAAATAAAATTGAGAAAATTATGTGGCTGCTTCATACAGGTGGTTGCTCAATTAAAGAGACAACAACCACCAATTTATTAATAGCTAAATGTTTACTACTTGCTAATGACACACTCTATGACCCCCTTTACTGCAGTCTAAATCAGCCGACAGTCCTGTATACCTATTTCTAGATCTGTAAATTTGTCACAGGTCAAGTAGTACAATTATTGACAATGGCAACAGACATAAATACTTTAAAAAAAAGATGTACTGAGAACCTTTTATTTTGTAATTGTTGTAGAGGGAATACGGACGTTCCTATGCGTCCCGATCTTCACAACAGCATACTGTTATTAAAGCTTAACATTGAAAAAGAACACACTGCTTTTTTATCATAAAGCCAGCAATTATGTAGGGGAAATAACCCTGCAAGTAATGTGGCAAATATCGACAGTGCTGCCGCCATCGTACCGTTTCATTTTCAAGGTAATGAAATCAGTTTCTGTCGAACGGATTGTGTTTGCATTGCACCGACTTTGTTTTCGTCCGATTATTTTACTTACCACCAGACTAAATGTGTTTGCGTTAAACTGATTCATATTGCATCATACTGATTTACTTTGTTGTATATCACTTCACATTTTTCGATGAATCGTTTAAGTTTTCATCGTACCGACGTGTATTTTATTGTATTGCATTAGTTTTTTTGTTAAATGGTTTGTCATTACACTGAATGATTTCTATTTACGTCGTATGGTTTGACATTTTACGCCGTATCATTTCACTTCGAACCGTATTAATTCACTTTGTAACGAATGAACAGAGTTTACACGTAGCATAGAATCAATATGTACGTCGTCAAATGACTTCATGTTAAATTAAACGGCCTGTCATTGAATGGTTTGTAAATATCCACAGTTTGACGGTTATGGCTTCCCATAGTTACCATTTAGAGATAATAGCTTTCGTACCTTTTCCATATTAGCTGCTACATTAATGTAATGGATGTTATTTCAATATTGTTAGTGTGACGAACATTGTAAACAAAAACAAACAATGGACATGGTACTTAACGTATATAATTGCAACTAGAAATAACTTTGGGAGCATCTGTTAAGAATAATAAAAGATATGTATGAAAAAGTTAAATCATGTGTAAGACAATATGAAAATTATTCCGACTTTTTCGAATATGCGATTGGGTTAAGGCAAGGAAAGATAAATTCTCCGATATTATTTTCTCTTTTTATTCAGGACTTGGAACTATATTTACAAAATGATATTAATACTGGTTTAGAAACTATTTGCAGACGATATGGTTGTCATAGGGAAATCGCCTGAAGAATTACAGAAACATATTAATTTACTTTATGACTACTGTAACAAATGGTGATTAGAGGTGAATAATGTTAATACAAAGATTATTTATGGTTTTTAGAAAAAGTGGTGGTCTATTAAACAATGAATCTTGTAGTTATAATGAAGAGAATATAGATGAAGTGAATGAATTCAACTATTTAGGTACAGTGTTTAATTATACTGGAAAGTTTGGACTGAACCAAGAACAACTTATTGGAAAAGGTTTGAAAGCATTAAATTTTCTCTTAGTAAACTGTAGAAAAATAAGGTTGAAAACAAAAATATTATGTCAACTATTCGATTCATTTGTGGGGTCAATTTTGAATTCTTTTTCGGAAATTTGGATACACAAAATCAAAGCAAATCAAAAGAATACATTTAAAACAAATTAAGCAAATTTTAAAAACAAGAACTAGTTATTGTACATCAGGGGTATATGGTGAATTAGGTAGGTATTCTTTATTTATAACTATTTATATAAGAATACTTAAATGCAGGTTTAAATTATTGAAAAGAGATAAAATAATACTTAAAACCGTTTACATATCGTCACTGAAAGAATGTGAAAATGAGTATAAAAATTGGGCATCGAATGTAAAATATATGTTAAACTAATATGGTTTTACAAATGTCTGGAATGAGCCAAATTCTGTTAATGCTAAATACTTTATATATACGTTTAGACAAAGAGTTGTTGATTGTTTTATACAACGATTGTTTGTAGATAAGGAATCAAGTGGTGTACTTGAATTATATAATAATTGTAAACTGAGTTTTAATTATGAATCATACCTTGATATTTTACCATGTAATCTCAGACCATATTTAACAAAATTCAGAATATCAGCACATTCGTTAATAAAACAGACTGATAGATACTCTCGTAATAGAATACATAGAAATGGAAGATGTTGTCAATGCTGACATAGTATTGATTTGGGAGATGAATACCATTTTTTTTTATTTGTCCTTGTTATTATACAAGAATCAATAAAATGTATGTTAAAACATATTATTATAATACATAGTATGTTTAAACTATTAGAATTACTGCAGACACAGGATAAGAATATTATCAAGTTATCGAAATATATAAGTACAGCTTTAGCTGTAAGGAATAAAATCTTGATTTATTTAAAATGTTTAGATCTTTTGTACTTTCATCCTCATGTATCAGTTATTTGATATAAATATTGCTCCTAACAATTCCAGTTTTGTCTAAAATCACTCGACTTATTGTGCATGAAAATGTGTGTATGTATATATAACGATGTACGTATGTACAAGTTAAATAAAATATATGTTCTTTTCTGTTCTGTTGTGATCATCAAGCCCAATCATTTTTACTTTAAAAAGAATACCTCTTAAGCCGGTGCTATCGGGTGTGAGAGGCGTTGCCCTTTATATTACCTCTCACGAACAGAATCAATATAACGGTGTCTGCTACTTTTCCCTCTTGTTTGTGATTGTTGCTTCCAAGGGATCACCTTTTCAGTATTTATTAACTGGTCATACTTTAACATTTCAAAAATATGGTTAGGAATAAACCATGGTTTGGTTTGGTGAAGTAGCTAGTTTGGTATGTGCCTAATGCGATGACCTTATTCCCTTACTTCTCATTTTATTCTTATTTTTGGCAACATTTTGAACCCACTTTATTCATTCGCAAATAAACACAGTTCCTTATTTTAAAGTGTTTGTTTTTGTTTCTGTCTATGAACGATCCACTCCTGTTATACGATCTAATCGAATGTCGAAAAGAACCTTGTCCTCTTTAATCTTCTAAATCCTCGTACGTTCTTTCTGTGTAAACGCATGAACTTTTTGCATTGGACACATTTAGATAATTAAATCCTACCACCTCTGTCTGGCAGATAACAGCTCATCGGAGAATCGATGTCACAGCTTGGCAGAGATTGGGGCGAATTTGATAGGCGATACTTACTGTGGGCACATTTATTCAAGGACTAGTTGGTAAATCCTATAATAAACTGTTATCAAATGAGCTAATCGATCTCTTTAATTCTCATGATATATTGCTTTTTACAGAAACTTGGTTAAATGACAGTTGTGATTATAACGTAAAGGGATTTTCACATTTTGTTCTTAACAGAAAATTAAATCACAAAAATGCCAGACGCGATAGTGGAGGTCTAATAATTTATATAGCTGATACTATTAGCTCGTGCGTTACTTTATTGAAAACTGCTTACGACAGTGTTATATGGCTAAAAATTGATAAGCGTGTTTTTAATCTTGATCAAGATGTGATCTTATGTTTGACTTATATTATTCCTGCTGGCAGCAGTCGTGAACATTTTGTTGAACAAAACCTATTTGAATGCATTTTAGAGGATATATTGTCTTTTAATCATATTTATAACCAATGCTATTTTATAATATCGGGGGACTTAAATAGTAGAGTAGGACAACTGAAGGATTATGTTGAAAACGAGTTCTTGCATAATATAGATTTTATGCCGGAAGATTATGTTGAAGATCAAATTTATGGAAGAATTTCGAAAGACTTTAAAGTAAACGAAAGTGGAAAGTTACTTTTAAATTTTTGTAAATCGACTGGGCTTAGAATTATGAATGGCAGGGTCGGAGAGGATAAATATTTAGGTAATTTTACTTGTGTAAAGGACGCTGGGTGTAGCGTGGTAGATTATGTTGTATGTAACCCTGTTTTGTTGCCGTAGAAATATAAAAAGATCGGACAGGGAAAGTAGCATTCAAGGAGGACAGTAAACCACAAAACACAGAAACAGACACGCAAACAGACAAACAAGAAGGCAAAAGCAATAATAAATGCAAACGACATCACAAACAGGGTTGACAATAGGGCTACCGCCTTGGAACGGTCAGTGGCAAAGTAGGCCACTGGGGGTTTAAACCGGTTCTAGGGTGCACCAAACCTCACACTTACCCTACTGTCATCCCATTAAAACAGGACAGTGTAAATAAAGAAATCCCCGCCATGATCTAATCATGTTTTACTAGCTTCAGAGTACATGAACCGAATATACTTTCCGATCACTGTGCTATTACATTTTCTTTGAAAAACAATACTGTATTAAACAAATGTCAGCCTGATATACTTCCAACTGAACATTTGGATTCTATTGATTATTGTTATAAATGGGGACATGATACATATGAACAGTTTAACACGTCCGTGAGTGGAAACGATTTTCAGTTAGAACTAGAAGATTTGTCAGACAACTTACGGAATATTGAAACCCATGACGAGATTGAATCAAATCTTTCTTGTTTTTATAACATGACAGAAAAGGTGTGTGACCCAATTTGTAGGAAAAATGTTAATAATAATGTTACACATCAACCAAAAATGAAAAATCAGCCATGGTTTGATAATGAATGCAAAGAAAGTAGGAATCAGTTTTATAAGAATTTAAATAATTATAGAAAATCTGACTGTACAGAAAACAGAAAAGCTATGACTCAGTCTAGGTCTCATTATAAAACAGTCATTAGAAATAAGAAAACAAGCTTTAGTAAACAAAAAACCCAGAAATTAGAGTCACAGAGATATAAAAATGCAAAGGAATATTGGAAACTCCTGAAAACGGCGAGCACTGGAGTGCCAAAATCAAATATAACGACCTCTCAGTTTGCAAATTATTTCAAATCAATAAATGATCCAGAATCTGTATTTTTCCAACCAGATGATGATATTTTATATTTTAATAATAGAATGTTAAACAATGAACTACAAATAATGTTTGACGAACTTAATATTGAAATCCGTCAAGCAGAAATTCATAAAGCATGTAAAGAGTTAAACAACAACCGCTCAGGCGGATCGGATTATGTCATAAATGAAATGTTCAAATATGGTTGCATGTATTTAGATTCATACTTAGTGAACGTTTTTAATAAGATTTTTGATATGGGTTATTTCCCTTCTCACTGGACGGAAGGCTATATTGTACCACTTTTCAAAAAAGGAGATATAAACCAACCAGAAAACTATAGAGGGATAACATTACTGAGTACATTCGGTAAATTATTCACAAGAATTTTAAACAACAGGTTGACTACATGGGCTGAGGATTATTATATTTATATTGAAGCACAGGCTGGTTTTCGAAAACATATGGGAACTATTGATAACCTATTCGTTCTCCATGGTTTGATAAATCATATATTGAATGAAAAAAAAAGTTATATGTAACTTTCATAGATTTCACTAAAGCTTTTGATTTGTTGGTTAGACAAAACATATTCTATAAACTTATGCAATATGGAGTGAGAGGTAAAATACTTAATATTATTAAATCATTGTATACGAACATAAAATCAAGAGTAAAGTATCAAAACCAGCTTAGTGACAGTTTTAGCTGTTATCTTGGAGCGCCGCAGGGCGATTGTTTGTCACCTTTTATATTTTCTATGTATGTAAATGATTTAGAAGAATATTTTACACTGAATGGTTTTAAAAGTATCGATACTGGAATGTTAAAGTTGCTGCTACTATTATACGCTGATGACATAGTGATATTTTCGGATTCTGAAAAGGGGCTACAAGATGGGTTAGATATACTGTACAGTTATTGCCAGAAATGGAAATTGGTTGTAAATGAAAATAAAACGAAGATCATGCTTTTTAAAAAAGGCGGTCAGATAAAAAGGAACCTGTTGTTCACATATAATAATATTGTAATTGAAATTGTAAATAAGTTTACCTATTTGGGAATTGTCTTTACCACAGGCGGTTCTTTTGATCAAACGTTCGAATCATTAAGTGGCCAGGCATTAAAGGCAATCTTCAAAATGAAGTCATATATAAATCAATTTACTGACTTATCGGTCAGTCACACTTTAGACATTTTTGATAAACTCATTTTGCCAATATTAAATTATGGCGCAGAGATATGGGTATTCTCAAATGCGGAAAAGTTAGAGAAAGTACACCTTCAATTTTGTAAACAACTTTTATGTGTTAAAACACAAACTCAAAACAATTTCATATATGGAGAACTCGGGAGAGTCCCTTTAAAAATTCAACGTATGGCCTATATTATCCGGTTCTGGTTAAAAATTACACGTACGGGTGATCGCAAATATATAAAAAATATGTATAATGTTATGTTAGATAATCTGATCGTAAACCCAAACAAATTAAACTGGGCATCTCAAGTTAAAGGGTTATTGGAACGAACAGGATTTAACGAAGTTTGGTATTCTCAAGGAGTAGAAAACATAACGTATTTCATTAACATATTTAAGCAACGAATTAAAGATATGTTTATACAAAATTGGAATGCTGAATTATCGGATTCCACTAGAGCTAGTACATACAGAATAATATCAGATTTCAGGTTTAAATATTATCTAGATGTACTAAATATAAAGAAATTTAGAGATTTTTTTACAAAACTAAGAGTCTCTAGTCACAGGTTAGAAATAGAAACTGGTCGATGGCATAGACCAAATAAAACACCAAGATCCGAAAGAAAATGCCAGATATGTAATATACTAGAAGACGAATTTCACTTTGTATTGGAGTGTTCACTATATCAAGATATTAGAAAAGAATATGTTAACAAATATTTTTGGAAACGGCCAAACATACCAAAATTTATTGAACTTATGACAATAGAAAACAAGAGTTTATTAAAGAAACTGTCCGTTTTCATTTGTAAAAGTTTTAAAAGAAGAGACGACATGTTTTATAAATAAATATCACTTTTCTCCATTTATGTCCACAGATATAAATGTGTTTTGATCAGTACTTAGGAATATTAATTTAAAAATATATATTAAACCCTTATATACTTAATAGTTGTCAAATACTTTTTAACTAGTAACATATACAGATGATCTTGAAACTCACCTATGAAATTAGACAAATTGTCATTAACTGGAAAATATTGTGTGTATTTCATATACATGTTTATATGTATGTACTATTTGCATGTGAACTGTTGGGCGTAATGCCTTATGTTTGAATAAAATATCTATCTTTATATGCATTGGAAAGGACGTAATCCGCCTAAGCTTAACCAAGAAGCGAGCTAGTTTATATGATACCATGGATGGAGCGGAACTTGTGGACTGACAGATAAACATTAACAGAGAATGTGAGAAAGAGAGCGACAGAGATTTGAATACTATATCTTCTTAATAAAAATAGACAACAGAAGAGTTTATGCACACGAAATATAAACATTCACAGAGAATAAGAGAGAAAGAGGGAGAGGGGTTTGAATATGACACCAGCATAATAAAAACAGCCACCAAAAGAGTTGTTGAACGTCAATATGACATCAGCATAATAAAAACAGCCACCAAAAGAGTTGTTGAACGTCAATATGACACCAGCATAATAAAAACAGCCACCAAAAGACGTCAATATGACACCAGCATAATAAAAACAGCCACCAAAAGAGTTGTTGAACGTCAACGAAGTCAGGATTAAATTAAGTTTTCTTAATTCCAGTTAATTCACTTAACCCCTAACACATGCACTTAATTTTAGTACACTACTCACAGTGTTGTTGAGATATCTACTAAAGGAAAAACGAAACGCAACTCGGGAATTTCCGCTATATAATGCATATACTGCACATCTAAAAGTCCACGTAAGATTCCAAAGATATTCCAAGATGTTTTGTAAAAACAAAAGTTTGACTGTAGTTAGAAAAATAACACATCTGGACTGTTGCAGACTTTGTAATCACAATACACTCTGTAAGACGAAAATGTTGAAGTTCCGCTTTGAAAATTTAAGTCCTTATTAGTACTGCATGTATTTAATGTAAATAGACTGCAAAAGTGTGCGTCCTAAGTTTGCTATCCTGCTTGAGTCAAACGCGTATTCTATGCTGTAATAAAGTAATGAAACTTTGAAGGGATACCAAAAGGCCTATTGTAGCAATGTACCATTCGATTAGCAGCAGCATGTTGTGCAAACACTATATAACGTAAATTCCCGAGATGCGTTTCTTTTTTTCTATTAAAATCTAATGTATTGCTTCTGAATGTACAAAGTGGAAACAAATCTTACCTATTAGCATTAACTATGACTTATGATCCCACAGTTTGAACTGTTTTAACTGTTTTAACTTAGTATCCGACACACCCTCTTATTGACTAAAACATATCGGATCCAATTGTAATGCTGTTAACCAATCAAAGTTACAAAACAAGGCCTACGTATACATGCATATAACATCCTATCTGAACCCATATTATGATCTTGGCATTAGAGGCATGGACTGATTTATGCTACAAACTGTATTCATGAATAAACAACTATACCAATCTGTTAAAAATTACGGAGTTGACACAAGCATAACTTAAACACACAGCGGTCGTTTGCCACTGCCCGTCCTAAGGTGGTACCCCTATTGTCAACCCTTTTATGTTAGTGGTGTTGCGTACATCGCTTTTTCCTTGGAATTTTCGTTTGTTTTATATACGTGTTTTGGATTGACTGTGTCATGTGACTGATACATTTTTTTATTCCTACTTTTATATATGCATGTAGCATGATACTTGAACAGAAACATTACGTGGTCCGAGTATTAACTTTCATACGCCATCCAACACCTTCTCCAAAAATCGAAAATGGGGTTGGCTGGGGTATGAAATAAAACCTCTAAAACGTGTTTAATTATCGAAATATCCGTTATAAAATCTTGCTAATAAAAGCTTAACCATCGATTAATGGAATTAAGGCGAGACTACGTAATTTTAGTATGCAACGAACCGTTTCTTTGCGACACAAAGTCCAAAAACTATCCTAATGTATCTAAAAGTTGTAGAGCATACAAGAGTATTGCATTTTTATGCTTATGGTATGCCTTTGAATACAACATTAACAATGATGTCCTGGAGTATGTTTCTCGCTTTATATACGAGTTTAAGGCCATGTTTCACAAGCTTGAATTTGGTATTAACCAAGCGTGAAACCCTTCCCATTTGCCTTAGGTACACGCCCACTAGCCTTATAGAGTGCTATAGTATCTTTAATAGTGTGAGACTAGTTCATGGCGGGGATTTCTGTATTGACACTTTCCCGTTTTATTGGGATGACAGTAGGGTAAGTGTGACGTTTGGTGCACCCTAGAACCTGGTTTAAACCCCCAGCGGCCTTTTTTGCCACTGACCGTTCCAAGGCGGTAGCCCTATTGTCAACACGTATTGTGTTTGTGACGTCATATGCCTTCATTCTTTGTTAACATTGCCTTTCATGTTTGTCCTTTTGCGTGTTTTGGGGTTTACTGTGTTCTGTGAAAGCTGCATTTCCTGTTCGACCTTTATCTTATTTTCATTCCACTGACTGCTAGTCAAACTAGTTTCAACCTCAGCTATTAGTATTAAAAGGCACAATTCTGGATTGTTATTAATTTACTGACAACATTTAATAATAGACTGGTTTACTGTGAACAGAAAGAACACACTAAAAACAATTTCATTACTATACTCTTATTGGTTATGCCGAGTCTTTTTGAAATATGCTTCACATATTAATATATTGAAATGTATTTCATATTGAATGCTAAAATAACAGGACTATAAAACGTTTCAAACAAAGCACTCAATATTGGACCTTTGGAATTCCGACTTTCGGACAGTAGTGACGACATAGCTATTATGGCGTAGGTCCACAAACCTACATTGTATACAGTCATGCTGATGATGCTACTTGTATCCTACGCATGCAATATATATCAATCAATTTCTTGCAATATACACACATACCAAACATGTGTTTTAAGAAGGTCGAAACGCCTTTATTTTTCCCTTTCAAAATGGGTGAATATTTATAAAAACTGCATTGCTTGAACCTGTAACAACTTAAAGGGGGTACATCAGGATTTTTCTAGAAATATCTTAAATTATAAAAATGTTCCAATTCATGATAAAACACTTATATCAATCAAAATATGATGTTCGAACCATATTGCTAAGGTTTAAACTTTGAATACACCATATAGCTAGGACGGAATCGGGCATAAAATGCTGAAATTAACCCTGGTGCGTCACCTAGGATAGAACGTATTACTGTACAGAATTAATTTCCTTGTAACTAAGGGCCTTTAAAATAGAAAATATCGTTATTTGTCAATTTTAAGTCGGACCCCTAGACCCCTTTGAAAAGCCTGATGTACTCCCTTTAAGGCATGTACATATAATCACACCCGATTACCGGCAGCCGTAGGCACAGTTCCCGGTATAAAAAAAAGTTTCAAAAAGGTAAACAAATCTAGTTTTATGACTTGTTAGCCTTAAACAATTAGAAAAGTGAATCGGCCATTTTAATTTGGAAGGAATGTTGTGTATGTCACCTGATTCCCGTGACTACATTATTGTTTATATGCGTGTCCTATATATCAGTAGACGTTTGATTCAGATACATTTAGTTACATAGAGTGGCCTTAAAACGTAATTAATGTGGAAGTGTTCAACTATGCAACAACTAAAATTAAGCAATCTATTCCAAAACATCTAAATACCAAACGCCTGTTATCATAAATGGTGAAATATAAAAAGGGGACGTAACTCAGCACAACATACGATTGATATTAAAACGTATCTTTCTCTGTACTGTACCGTCGGAATGAAGGTTCAAACGAGCCTATATTCACGTTTCCCTACGGTTGGTGGGTTTTCTTAAACGTTTATGGAAGGACCGAAGATGTATATAATTCTATATACAGTACTTCTTCATTAGTGTTTTCGAAATTACACCACTATACCAAAGGAGAAAAGACTTAAAGCGTCCGATGTTTTTGGAACTGTACCATACGCCTGCCATTTTTCGGAACTGTACTAGCTGCCTGCCACTAAATAATGGGACTGTACCGTACTCCTGACATTTTTCAATACCCGGTCGTCTTTAAAACCCCACAATTATTTTAATAAAATGTTCTGTGGGCTAAAATTTGGACTGTTTATTCAGGAAAGATTATATTTTATGGCAGTATGTCTGAAATCTCTTAAACTTGACTATTTACCGAGTACCAGGTCTCTAACTTTCTACAATCACATTTCTTAGCTTAATTTCAACATTTAACCTACCGTAACTCGCATAATATAGGTTCAAATTTCACGGGAATCAGGTGACATACACAACATTCCTTCCAAATTAAAATGGCCGATTCACTTTTCTAATAGTTTAAGGCTAACAAGTCATAAAACTAGATTTATTTACCCTTTTGAAACTTGTTTTTTTTTTACCGGGAACTGTGCCTTCGGCTGCCGTACTGTGCCTACGGCTGCCGGTAATCGGGTGTGATAATGCCAGTGATAATTCAGCTTCGAAGTATAAACACAATGTTCTCAATGTCTCATAAACGCTTTAACATTGTATAGAGATTCCTACGGTGTCCTGTTAGGGCAATGTTACCATCGCATCTTACCATCGATGCGATGGTCGATGGTAAGATGCGATGGTAATATGCGATGGTCGATGGTAAGGTGCGATGGTCGATAGTAAGATGCGATGGATCATCGACCATCGAATCTTACCATCGACCATCGCATCTTACCATCGCATCTTACCATCGACCATCGCATCTGACCATCGCATCTTACCATCGCATCTTACCATCGACCATCGCATCTTACCATCGACCATCGCATCTTACCATCGCATCTTACCATCGACCATCGCATCTTACCATGGTCGATGTTAAGATGCGATTGTCGATGATAAGATGCGATGGTCGATGATAAGATGCGATGGTCGATGGTAAGATGCGATGGTAAGATACGATGGTCGATGGTAAGATGCGATGGTAACATGGCCCTACCAGGACACCGTAGATTCCCCTATTTATCATATGATTTAAGTTACAAATGTGTTACTTTGTATTCTTTGGACGGAATATCCCTACTTTTGTGTATATCCCGTTTAGAGATTTTCTCTGGCTCGGTTAAGTTTTCATACAAGCACACATTTACAGATGGCATCTCTTAAAGCATCTGTAATTGTGTGCTTGAGCAGGTTTGTTCTAATTCTTGACTGGAAATGTTATTGGTACCACAATATCCGGTTTTGGAGTTGTGCCATCTGTTAAATTAGATTTCGGGTTGCGTTGTTCTATTTGCATAATTTCTGAATACCTTGATGAAGCATGAACTTGTTTCGATTCTAACTGAGTTGATGAATCTGTTCCTTGTAAATTATCACATGTAAGTCTGATATTAGGTTGAAATGCGTTGTCGTCTTCTGAGTGTGCACTTTGGCAGGCATCGATGTCTTCTCTTGGCTCCAACTGTAATGTTAGATTTTATATACAAATTGTTAGGTACAGTGTGTTTGTCGACTTGATCGGACAGTAGCGTTTGATGTTTTTCTTAAGTCTTGTCTTGTCGTACCCTAAATAGTTTTTTCTCTGGTTGGTCTGGCTACTGCCATATCATAAAGTACTATCTTTGTGGCTTTCTTTGCTTTTGTATTTTTATATTCATATATACATGATCACCTATGTGTTATATTCTCTATTCTTATACACCCGCACTGTATAGCCTAGTTTAAAATATCTCGTTATATTGAACAATATATCACTGTAATTTTTTAAACGTTAGGAGAATAAGCACTGCGCAATGCGCACGTATGCAACGTTAGGAGAGTAAGAAAAGCAATGCGAAAGATATCAGATGTGTGCGTTATTTTCACATTTTAGGGGTATTAGAATAGAAATAGAACATCGTTTACAGTGAATTATCTATAATATATCACAGTTTGTCGTTCAGTTGTAAAGAATAATTTCACTCGCACTGCGGGCTCGTGAATTTTTTGTTGACAATTGAACTCCAAACCGTGATATATTAAACGATAATTCACAGTAAACGATGTTCTATTTCTTAATTAATGCTGCCTTGTATTTAGATAATATAACCTGACAGGGATATCTTTATTTACACTGTTCCATTTTGTTGGGATGACAATAGAGTAAGATGAGGTTTGGTGCACACTATAACCTGGTTTAAACCCCCAGCGTCCTTTAATTCGTGTTTTTGGTAGACTGTGTTCTGTGAAAGCTACATTTCCTGTTCGACTTTTATACCTACTTACAATTAAACATAATTAGGAAACATGTTTTATGTTTCATTTTTAACAGATCACAAGACAGCTATTTCTAGCAAGTGTTTGATAGACGAATGTCGATGAAGAATAGGAATATTACCTATAGTTTTACATAACAGTACATTTATTTTGTATCTTAGTTGCGATTTTAATATGATACAATCAATAAAACAAATCGGGCGTAAACTGTGTTATTTAATATTTTAATTATTGTATAATATTGTTGGCTTTCAGTTTCAGATAAACAGACGCGAGGATTGTACTGATATAAAGCACAATGTGGTTATACGTATTTTCAGATGTAGTGGTGTTTATTCGCATAACCCCACACAATAATAGTATTTTGATATTCCTGGAATCACCTCAAAGTAACGCTTATGAATTGCGTGTTACAAAGTGTACTGTGATTAAAACGTCGATTACAGTACACTGTACTACAGTGTCGTTCTGCCTTTTACTAGCTTCTTTTGAACAATTAGAAAGTGGTGAGTTTTGGGGTTTAACCCACAATGCCAAAAACACCCCCACAATGAGCAATCTACCTAAAAAATAACCCCACAAAGTAGCCTGTGAAAGAACATAGAGACAAACAATAATTACACAGATGAATAAAAGGCAAGATATGACATCACAAACATAAAATGGTTGAAATTGGGCTACCGTCTTGATACGGTCAGTGGCAAACATGCCGCTGGGGTTTACACTACGTTCTAGGGTGCACCAAATCTCACTCTTACCCTATTGCATCTCAATAAAACGGAACAGTGTGAATAAAGATATCCCTGTTATGTTATATTCTCTAACAATCAAGGCAGCATGAATAGGCAGTATAAGTAAAACACATAAATGACCATGTATATATGAATAAAATTATATAGACGAGCCTTAGACATTAAATAGAGATTATTTAACTGCTGGGATCGATTATAGGGATGAAAGAGGTGTTGTTCTGTTCACGAACGAGCATAGGTGAGTGAGTGAGAAGATAAAACACGACTACTATCGAGTGAAGGATTTCCCTATAATCGAATCCAGCTGTTAAATAATATATTTATTACATTTAAATCAGTTTATGTATAAATTTAACCTAAATTATTCGCTTTGGGGACACTACTCAGTTTCGCACGAATGTCCATGGTGTGTAAATCAGAAAGAAATCAACTAAGCATCTTGTAGGTCCATGGATGGTATTTATAATAATTATGAAGCACATGTTTGATGTGTTTTTTCAGTTTTGAGTACTTCTAATTTTATTTTGGTGTATTGGAATATGCATTCTTTGGGGTTTTTGGAGGCTATAAATAGAAAAATGCAAAACTATCAAAAACTTCCAAAAAGTAGGTAAAATGGCTGATTTTGACAGCATGGAATAACTTTTTAAAAAGCCGGAGAAGGTTTGTAAAATATAGCATTTTCTGATATGCAAGAGCATGATGAGTGCAAACATGACCCTGATATGCTTAGGAATTATTTATTTTTTAATTTATTGATATTTGAAATATTGCTAAAATTGCTTTTTTAGCATGTTATTTTGAGATAATTATTTTGAGATACCTCAATGTGTCTTGAGTCATTGATATCTTAAAATAAATGGAGATATATCTTACAATTTCTCAAGATGTATCGCAACTTATCGTAATATATCTAACTTGCGATATTTCAAGATCCCATGTGTCTTGCGTGTATGCAATTTTAGTGGGATTTTCTAAGTTTGAGGTTGGCTTTTTGATATTTAAAAACTAACCATTGGTGTAATTCTTAGGTTTGTCGTAACATTGTTTCATTATATTGACAGTTTGCTAATGGTAATGTCCCATTTAAGTACTGGTTCCTATGGTATTTTGATGTCATAGTAAGATGACGTTAAACATAGAATAGCATGTGGCGTGACGTTATATCACATGACGTCATTATGTCGTGTCACGTTAAATTAAAAAAAAATCGCATTATATAGCGGCTTGATATAAATCAGGTTATAGGAGGCAACTTTTTAGAGTAGAAATGACTTTTGATTGCACATTTCAGACCTTTTTCATGCTATGGAAAAAAAACAGACAGAAAGAAAAAAGTTAGCAAAAAAGCTGTTAAACAGGCTATTTCAGTGTTATCTTAAAAAGGTGCTGTTAGGCCAAGTTTTGGACAATCGCAATAAATCTGTGTCAAGACGTCCAGAATATATTCGCGAAATGGAAAAAGGGGCGTTTCAAATTTTATTAACGGACAACTTTCCTTTAAGGGGCACTCCTCAGTTTCGCACGAATGTCCATAGTGTTAATCAGAAAGAAATCAACTAATCATCTTTTAGGTCCATTGATGGTATTAATAATAATTATGAAGCACATGTTTGATGTTTTTTTCAGTTTTGAGTACGTCTAAGTTTATTTTGCAGTATTGGAATATGCATTATTTGGGGGGGGGGGTTTTAACCTGATATGTTAGGATTTTTTTTATTTATTTATTGATATTTGAAATATTGCTAAAATTGCTTTTTTAACATGTTTTGAGGGGTGGGGTAATCTTAAAGAAATGGGACTAAAGTTGTACAGAAAATGCTTTTTGATACTTTTATTTGGTATGGGAACATGGGTAATTGTATTGTCTTCTAAGAAATGTATCACACAATGATGATGCGATTCATTTTTGCTCAAGGATTCGGGCTAAGGGCTTGTCATGGGTTTCATTATTGAGAAATATACATTAAACTGTGGAGTGCCCCCTTTATTGAACGTTATCGACGGATGACGTCGACGTCAGCAACACATTATAACTAAAGGTCACAGTTGGTTATTTTTGTGTTCGGAGCTAGTTGTTAATATTTAGCGATTATGAATATTCTTTCACTGAGAAATCCCAATCTTTCACCCACATAAATGTAATAAATGGCAGTATCTGTGAATGCTTCATTTCCTGATCGCCTACTGCATCTATTTTACTTTACAAAAAAATATAAAAAGATCGGACAGGGAAAGTAGCATTTACGGAGGACAGTCAACCACAAAACACAGAAACAAACACGCAAACAGACAAACAAGAAGGCAAAAGTAATAATAAATGCAAACGACATCACAAACGCAAAATGGTTGACAATAGGGCTACCGCCTTAGAACGGTCAGTGGCAAAGTAGGCCACTGGGGGTTTAAACCGGTTCTAGGGTGCACCAAACCTCACACACCCTACTGTCATCCCATTAAAACAGGACAGTTTAAATAAGGAAATCCCCGCCGTGATATAATCGCTAACCCTTTTTTCATAGGCATAATGATAATAGTATCATGCGAGTACAATGGTTATTTTGTTCAATTAACGTCTGTATAGACCTAATTATAGGTATATATATTTACATCGAATATAACAGAGGAATAACGAATGTTGGCTGGGCAAGTTTTAACATTTTCAAATGTACGAATTTAATTTTTTTAAGTCATAGTTTTATTTGATAACCTCAATGTTTCATTTTTAACAGCCTATGAGAGGTATTTAAAGTATGATTTAAGACAGTACCATATCAAATGTTCATCTTTTTTCCATGGCGTTTCCATTATGAGAGACCATTTTTTTGTAATCAAGGAAATGGGGGTTATGCTAGCTCTACTGATCTAACCTTATGCGCGACCTCTATGTCAGCCTATTGTGTATAGTATTTTACTGGGAAAATGTCAAAACAACTCCAAAATGTGTGTAGTTTGAAGAACTTTAAAAAAAAAATCATTAGAAGCCTGGTGACTTATATATATGTTATATATATATGTCTTTATTTTAAATCTTGAAATGTAAAAATACGAATGCGAATTGTATTTGTTTGTGTATGTTGTGAAAGATATGTATCTATGTATTTGAAAAGCAATCGTTTTTTTTCCTAAATACGTTAACTTTTATGAATAAAACAAGTGAAAATGTTTGATGACTTTATTTCTCCTGTTTCCTGTGTAATTTGGAGTTAGAAACACGTGTCTTCTAACACGATGTCTATCGTCTTATGATAATTTTGTATTTAAACGATACCAAAGAAGATTTAAATATCAATTAAAAACAAAACTCTGCAGTACTTTCTTTCCCAGCCAACCTCCTTAATGTACATGTATATAGTAATAAAATTACCCTTTCCTTTGGAGACGCAAGTTTTCTTAGGATTGTTTTCATCATCTTCTCTTGCATTGCTGTTGTTTCACGCAACTGAAGCATTGTTTCTTTGTATGAATCTTCCAGACAATCCTGATAACGCAAAGAAGAGTTGAAGAGTTACAAAAATCAAATAAGTAGTGTTCATACATGAAATCCTTATATTACGTAAGAAAACCATGTAGTTAAGAACCATCCTCCCCTTGCTCTAACACATTTTACTCTATGCAACACTTTATTTGCACATGCTTACGATCCCAGCCCGGCCTTGGTTCAAACCCATGTTAAAGAAAAAAAATCCTGTGTTCGATGACACCTTTCCCAATATCACTGACTGAAGCATTCAGTCGTGAAAACTCGGCCAATCCCGTTATTATTCGGGATCACGCTTTGTGTGTATATCGACGCTTCGGTATTTTCACAATCATGACATAGGCAACGGCACAAAAAAATAGTTCACTGTTGCTTAGTTGTTGCAATGTAAACAATATGACCGGTTTTCACACATGATGATGTACGATTTGCGTTGCCTGTTTGTTATTTACAATAGAGATGAGGGTTTTATCACTGCTTTCATGTAAATAAACTTCAGATGGAGCAATTGGCTAAATGACATTGCAAAACGTTGAAGATAACTTTGATTTTAAATGCAAATTCGTTTTGGCGGGAATCTGACGCAAGTCATGCTAGTATGACGTAACCAATATGGTGACCTTTGATGTGCATTCGTGTAATGCCTCGAAGAATGTGAAGCATTGTGCGATTACTTACCGGTTGTCATACCATTGTGATAACATACCAGGCATCGTTCCATTGTGATTACTTACCAGTCATCGTTCCATTGTGATAACCTACCAGTCATCGTTTCACTGTCATTACTTGCCATTCATCGTTCCACTGTGATTACTTACCAGTCGTTGATGCATTGCGATTATTTACCAATCGTTTCTCAGTTGTGATTACTTACCACTCTATTGTGATTACTTACCATTCTCTAAGTAGTATAGATAGTGGGGGTTCCAGGACAGTTTCCTCCATAGCGACAAACAATCAGCAGTTATCAGTTGTCTTCAGTTGTCCTTAACACAAAGATGCAAGTACCAAATGGTGACGGCATATTTGATATCAGACATCTTTTACAACTGCACAAACTGTTTAATCGCCCTTCGTTTAGGACGAACTTTACCCATACCCCCACTATCTATTAAACCTTAATTAATCGCCCTCCGCTTGGGAAGAACTTTACCCAAACCCTCACTATCTATTATTTTTTGTAAATAACTACAAATCATTAAGCAAAGTTAGACGGAACCGGACAGTAGTCTTCATCATCGCTGTGCATATCATTTTTTACCACGGAGTATTTTTTTCCTACACTTTGCTATTTGTACTTCAGTTCAAGAAGCTCTTTTCTGTTTCTATCCAGCTCACGTTCATAATTATCCATTTCAACCAGTAATAGTCTTCGCTTATTAACTTCCCTTTTTTAAGTGTCCATAAAATCATCACGAACTACTTCATATTCTACTTGGAGTTGCTTACCTTTTATCAATTCTCTTCTATATCTATCTTTTAAATTGTAAAGTTTTCTGGAAACCTTTTTTAACTTTTGTTGTTCCATTATATATAATAATACTATATATAATTATTGTTAAACCCTATTTAATATTTTCAGTATCCTTAAATGGGACCCAACTATTGAAATCCTCATTGTAACCCTTCCATTTAATCAATGCTTTTTCTTTTTGTAATCACGTCGTATTACTTTATCAATCCTGAAATTTTGTTGCTTTGCCTTTATCATTTCTAATTCATAAAAGCTTCCATCAATGTCTTGGTTGTTTAAATCTTTCTTTTTGTATGTCACAGGATTTGTATATTGAATTTCATCAACAACAAATATTTCTTCAGTCCAATTTGAAATATAACCTTTCTCAAACGTTCTTTTATATTTGCTGATTCTAACATTATCCCTTATTTTAATTTTTGGCTTGATTCGATTACTTCTCATTTTTCCATACAAGTTGAAATACACCATTCATTTATTCTTTTCATCACTAGCTTCAATTGGTGTCATTTTAATACTCCGATGTTTTGTATTATTATACTTATCAACCATCGCCTGAAGCACGTCTAAATATGTATTTGTATTGTTAGCTGTAAAATATTTCCACATCTTTTCTTTTAATGTCCGGTTAAATCGTTCAATTACTACAGCTTTTCCGAAATTAAAAGTGTGATACATTTTGATATTATTATCATCAAGGAATTGCTTAAACACCTTGTAATAAAATTCCACACCTTGATCAACCCACAACAATTTACACTGTCTTCCTGTACTTATTATCTGTTGGAACGCTTTGGTAATTTCTAAACCAGTTTTATTTGGAACTGGTACAACCCAAACAAATTTACTAAATACATCAATAACAGTAAGCAAATATTTACTACCTTTATTATACTTTGAAAACGATTGCATATCAACCAAATCAGCAGACCATATTTAACCATTTTCATTAACAATCACACGGCGTTGATTGAACTTTCTTCGTATAGGTTTATGAAGTTCATCTGCTAACTTGTCAGTCCATTTCAACGCCTTTTCTCGTTTTTTGAAGCTCCAAGACCAAGTTTATATTTTGTACTAATAACTGGTTTTACTATCAATTTTTTAACAATCTTTTCTCCAATAGATTTAGACTTACTATATTTCAAACCAGCAAGCATGTTTTTATCACACATTGATTTATTTACTTAGATTTTCATCATAACAATAATCATGATCTTTACAAACAGCATCTAATTCATTTACCGGTTCTGCAGTCTCAAGTGGATTACCAGGACCACAATATTTATAACCAGGAATTGTTAACTCCTTCTTAGGCAACAGAGGCAGTAGATTTTTTTTTTGATTTTTTTTATTATTATTATTTTTTTTTTTTTTTTTTTTTTTTTAAATTTTATTTCATTATTGTTTTTTTTTTTTTTTTTTGGTGTTAACGCCGTGTTAGCAGGAAGCATTGCAGTGCCTTTTTTCCGGTTCGTTGATTTTTGATGGAGTAACGGCCCCTTGACATTTTTTTTTTAGTTTCTTGCCGGCGCTACTCCTAACCATAACCCTAACCCTAACCCTTGTTGGATTTCGACGAAACTTAGCAGGAAGCATCGGTAAGATGTCTAGTTGTGCATGTCGCGCTTTTGTTCCAGTTTGCTGATTTATGACGAAGTTATCGCACTTTGACGTTTTTACTTTAAATTTCTTGTCGGCGCTACTCCTCCTAAACGGCTTGTTGGATTTCTACAAAATTTGGCAGGAAGCCTCAGTATGATGTCTAGTTGTGCAAAGCATGATACATCAATGAAATTTTGGACAAGTTCGAAAACCAGCTAGATCTAGTTAGTAACGACAGGTTATGGCTCTTGATTTGTTGAAATATATTATATTGTACTTTCCTTTGTTAAATCTTAGTTACTTCATTTTTTATCTGATCTTTACCATATTTGTTTAGAATGTTAATTCTAACCCCCCCTCCCCCACCCCCGCCCCAACACACCCATTTCTATAAAAAAATTATTCATAGAAGAAAGTGGGACAAATTAAAAATGCCCATGCCAGACTAGACACAGCAGATTTATTGCCCATATTAACAGGTGAGCGATCTAAGGCCATCCTATCCCTGTTGTTTTTGCAATGTTTTAAAAAAACTACTGATGGGAATTTTATGTCGACAACCCTTGATATAAGAGCCGTTTTAGCCAGTAAGGCATCCACACGCCCTCTTGGGCCTCTTATTTTTAATAGAATGGTATTTTGTTTTCAAACAAATGCACTTAAATGTCATCTCAGCAAACGGCAAATTGTTTGTTTTTAGTTACTAAAATGTTTACAAACTTTCATTTAAGCATCATTGACATTTTTATTTTTAAGACAAGCCCCCGTTAGGCGAGACATGTGAATCCACGGATTTCTTGTTCCATTGTTAAATCTAACCTGAGGTTAAAGTAGTATGTCTGTTGTCATGAAAAATGAGTATTTTACTGTGTTTGTCAGGATTATTTCTTTGGAGAGCACAGATGAGTTAGGTAGAGATGTGGTTTTGACAGATGTTTATTTCAAAATACGCAACGTGTGAATAAATGACGAGAACTGTTGAAAAACTGAATCGGTGTTTTATTTCAGTTATGGGACCGTTTGCTAGCCAAATGTGTTTAATACACAGAATAAACGTGTATTTAAGCGAATGAATGTTGTAGAACTTGCGACTGATCTCCAAATATAGCCTATATTGCATTGTGTTCAATGGGCTGATTTTCACCGGTCTGACACCATACATACATCAACATTTAGCTTACGATCTCTACTCTACACTAATATGCAGTCAAGACTGGAGGAGTGCTCTCCCTTATTAAAATACGCAAATAATGGAAACAATCACACTGTTAATTCGACTTCAATAGCTACTGGCAAGGAACGGTAAATTCGACTATAGTCGCAATTGGCAGCAAAAGTGTTGTTTCAACACGGCCTTCATCACTGAAGACGTGCTGTGCAATGACATCATCGGCAACGGGATATATTTTATCTAATTTTTCACATAGAAAACCGTTATAAAAGTCTAGTATAATATCCTCCGCAATATTACTACCAAACCGATCTTTTATAATTGCATCACCCTATACCGCTTTAATGATAACAAGCACCATTTTTCCCATTTCATATGCCATTTTTGCGTCGTTTTGAGAGGAAATTTTGTACCTCAACACCGGTTAATACGTTACCGGGTTTCAGTGGACAGGTTTAAAACACGGCTCTCGAAACAGCAGTAAAACGCAGAAAGCTGTTAGGAAAATCTACGTCAAAGCGATTTTTTTTGATTTTTTTTTTGAAGAAATACAAATTGCCGGGGCGGGGATGATAATCTAGCAATTTATTTATTATGTGTTAACTTCCAAAAATAAAGATTTTTTTATTATTATGTATTTCTTGTTAAAATGTTTAGATGGCACTATTCTTTAAAAAAAAGAAAGTCTTATCTCTCCTTCTTGGCCGGGATGGTCAAAACGCTGAGTTTGAAACTTTCTCACTTCTCACTGCTGTGGATTTCAAATCCCACTGGGAGAAAGTGAGGAAGGGTTCTAATAGATGTAGGAGGTATACATTTATATAGTCTGCCTCCACCTGCAAAAAAACAAAAATTAACCATCTTATAAAGTGTGCTAAAAATGGCGTAAAACACCATTCAACCGACAATCGGCAATAACACTGTAGGTTACCCATTTTCAGAGTTCACGTAACATAGTGTGCTTAAGAATAACAAGAGCTTGATGGATGACAGAGCGCCCTGCTTTTCGAGGCCTTGTCCATTTATTGGGTAACATGTGTAAAGTTTCGTAGAATTTTGTCAAGCAGTTTCTGAGATATGAGCTTACCGAAAAAGGTTAACCAAGAAATTGGCAGTAAATTGAAATTGAAGTACAAAAAGGGCATAGGTTGTCAGAATAGGTTGCATAATTATATGATTTGCACGTGGCATGTTATCTATTTATACTGAATACATATATCGAAATTTTTATGTAGTTCTGGCAGTGTATGAGATACAAGCTTACCGAAAAAGGTAAAATAACGCTAATGGGCAAGTAGAATAGCTTGCCTTTTCTGCCAAAAGTCTAGTTAAAACTGCTATTCTTTCTGTTAACTAATATAATTGACATACTGCCTGAAGTCAAGTATAATAAACGAAAGAACAAAATATTAATATAGGTGTTTTTAGGATTAGGATCACTCTTCGTCAGTCGTTCTCCATCATTAACTTTTAATTCAAATGACCTCCTGACCAAACTTCAAATAAATGATCCTTAGATGAATGCTTTTCACATTTGTTAAAATTAGCTCCGCGTGAAATTCAGCATGGTCGAAACCTTAAGAAACCTTAAGATTTCGACAGCTTTTCTTTTAAAATGATCGCCAACGCCTAGACTATTAAGTTATTCAAATGAATTCAAAAATGACCATGCCTCAGGGGTCCAAAGTTTGTATATGGAGATTTTGCATGTTTGCATATACTAAGACTTGTATGGGAAAAAATCTTCTCTAAAACCACAAGGCAAAGAGCTCTCATATATTACATGTAGCATCATCTTATGGTCCTCTAGCAAATTTGTTTAAATGGTGACCCTGGTGTCATATTTAGCACTCCCCAGAGGTCACATGTTTTACAAAGACTTATATAGGAACATATTAAAAAAATCTTCTCTGAAACTGCAAAAGCCATAGGTTTAATATTATGTATTTACTATAGGCTCTACCAATTTTAATGGTGATCTTGGGGGTCACATTTGGTCCGCCCCAGCGGTCACATGTTTTACATACTTTATCGGGAAAGCAAAAAATCTCTGAGACTATAAGAGCCAGAGGTTTAACCTTTAATTTGCATATTCTGTAAGCATATGATCTTCTACCAAGTTTGTTCAAAAAGTTAGCCCGTGTGCTTTGTATCCATTCGAATTAATATACAAATATATAGTCTCATTACATATTATGTTAAATGACAGATAATGTTTCCTTAGTCTCAATGAATGTACAGGGACTGGGTGACAAAAACAAAAGAAAAGATGTTTAGCAAATTATATTAGAGCCCAAAGGGGATTCGAGTGTTTCTTCGGCAGTCATACTGGTCAATCAAGAGGGGTAGCCATTCTTATAAATAATAACTTTGATTTTAAGGTAAAGAGTTCCGAAAGTGACAAAGACGGTAATATGTTGATTCTAGATACAAATATATATGATAAAAATAGTACCCTTATTAATGCCGAAAGTGACAAAGACGGTAATATGTTGATTCTAGATACAAATGTATGTGATAAAAATATTACGCTTATTAATGTATACGCTCCGAATAGAGATACTCCTAGTTTCTTTCGTAAGCTGGGAGAAAAAAAAAAGAATCT
>JAWPHD010015967.1:0-52381 GCA_037043455.1 Cyrtodaria siliqua
ATATGGGTGAAGTATGAATAAAATGCATAATACTATAAGAAATCCCAAACCAAAATTATAGATATATACAACAGGTTACATGCAAACTTAGATCTGCCTGTATTGCACATTGTATAGGCCATCACAATTTGGGTTCCATGGGAGCCCAGAATTTTCAAAAGACAAAATTACGTATGCAACCCTTTACAACATACTATAACGAAACCAATTCCCGAATTTAGTTGGGCTAGGTAGGACAAGAAATGTAAGAGTTATAGACCTGTAAACACAGCTTATGCGCACAATTTGATGTGAAATAGACACATTTTAAGGGCTATCAGAATTTGGGTTCCTTGGGAGCGCATGGGTTGTAGGAACTAACATTGCTTAAGTCCTTAAGATAATATTATAAGGAAGCCCATGGCCAAATTTGGTTGCGCTAGGATAAGAAATGTAAGAGAAATAGACTTACACGCAAACCTTGATGTGGGACGCCGAAGCCGACGCCGACGCCAACGTCATCAATAAAAAATCAGGTTTCATTCATCTATTCATAAATAATGTTTATTCTCTTCATTTGACACAAACTATTATTTATTAATTCATGCATTTCCTCAATTGGATTCATTAATATACTGCAGTACATTGTGATAATGTTAATACGAAGGTAAACTACCACTGGGGGAGGGGTGTTTGGTTATTTTTACACTAACATTCTCTTGCTACAGTGTATACACTAGAACTATTTTTAATAGCGGAGGACCGTGCGTTGTCAGGTTAAATGCTCCAAAATCGTTTGCTAGCAATAGGTGGGATACCCTAGGAGTATTCACCTACACTGTCCCGGCATAGGGGTTCATCTGGGTTTTATTTCTTACAATATCAGGGATTTTGTTTTTCAAATAACGGGTTTTTAGTCATGTTTGGTCTTAACTTTCACACCACCTCTCTTGGGGAAACACATATTTCTCAGAAACTTTAAGAAACTACTTACTGTACTTCGGCTGGACTTACGTTTCTTATTATTGTAGTAATTAGCTCTTATACACCGATATTGCCGTGTGGATATTGCTTACAGTGCTATGTCGCATTTATGCGACAAAGTCACTCTGTTTAGGTGTCGCGACTGTTTCTCTAAAATATTTTATGAATGGAATACAATCAATTGGAATTGTATACAATATATTATATACTAGTTAAACATTTGGCTCCTTCCCTACATCTGTCGTTATCTTACCTTTAGTTAGAACAATCTAAATAAGAATGTAAGTTTCATACTGCATGTTAAATATATATGATATATTGTTACACTTTTTGAAGTCACAATTTGTAGCTAAATGTTCATCATAGTCACACAGATGCCTTTATTTTAAAGCCAGTTATACACCTTGATTCAATTGATTTGTGTGTTAGTTTGTTAGTTTCAAAGTAATGTTTTGTCAGACAATTGCAACTAGTTGTTGGTACAGATGAAGAATGTGTTTGACGGATATTGTTTCCAGTATATACCCATATCAGGTATTTGATATAAATCTCATAAGAACATTTTCGAGCAAGTTTTGTGCATGTTTGCATAAATTTTTGACAGCTGTGTAATCATGTTATTAACAAAAAATATGATGTTTTCTGGTGTATACATGTGCATTGTTTCAGCAGCCACGTTCCTGTAAGGAAATATCATAGAGATAGCAGATATCTAATTTGATATGTCTGATATCTCCCATATTGTTGATGTCTCAAATTTAAAGATACTGGACAGTGATCACACAAATGATTGTTGTTGTTGCTGTTGTGAAATATAAAGTTTCTGTTGGTGTTCTCCATATGTATTACAGAGACTAATAATGTTGATGATCTGTTTTAGGTGGAATTTCCCATTGTTGTATAGCTGTTATCTAGTCGAATTAGGTGCAGTTCTTGATTATTTTTTTAAAAATACATGAACAGTTACAGTTATAGCTTCAATTATGTTTGTTCTACATGGTGTATTTATGTATTGTGTTGCATTTTCAGAAAGCACATGACACAGACCATGTTTGGGGAAATTTTCATGCAGATTAAGACACAAATGGTAGATATATTACAGAAATACTACGGTTGGTGGTGTTCCTTGTGTCCGTTTTATGTTAAAGGCCCAATACCGCCAATGACTTGCATATTTCTTCATATCCTCAGTCCTAAGCTCAGTTGTGGTTTGTTTGACATGTAGAATCTAAATGCATAGCTATTGACTGATATCCTTTAGACTTTTATCGTGTTACCATGGATACAGAAAGAAATGATATATTTCCTATTCAGATTTCAGCACCCGATCATTGAATACATATGTTTGATACCATGATATGAACTAATATTGCTTTAATCATTATTATATGATAGCAGATGCCGCAAGGAGATTCTGATGAAAATCTGATGAAGATTGAGGAAAAACTGGTGGGGTTATTTATACTCAAATGCTACATGTTATGAAAATATGTTTTGCACTCTTATTTTACAACGAGAACTTGTCGAATCCACGCGTTACTGTCAATCACATAATCCTGAATTAAGTCACGTCTAAATATGATAGAAGCATGCTTATGGTCTTATTTTATAGGTATGCACATAGCTACTAAATGTTAAGTTATGGATGATGTTGATAAAAGTATTTACTTTCTTAAGGTCTCACACTTCTATTTTCTCCCCTGACAATTATCTCACGGACCTAGAGACAAAAGGAAAACAGAAAATAATTCTATTTAATTCTCAATTTTAGGCAGTTTTTAATTTGAAAAATAAGGTTTTCTTTGCTTTAGCATACATGTGCAGTATAAAAGACGACTGATATAGAAATATCATGTTGATATGAGGTATCACTCAAATTTTAGGAGTGTTTGACCTAAGCCCACATATTCAGCTAGATTTTGTACTTTCCCTAAGGGTCACATAAACATGAGCGATAAAAAAAACCAACCTGGCTAACTGATGTATTTTGTTGTTTTACATTACTGGTATTGGCTATACTGAATATATTAAACCAAGAACAATGTCTCTGCCCAGCTGTTGGAAAAGCTGTATAGTAACCCTGTGGGAAAATTAATTGCGGTGTGAGACCTGACGGTACGATGGCGATGGCGCGATTCCAACATTGTGACTACAGATATTTGGTTTTCCATTTAGCTTTTACATTGAATAAGTAAACATACATTAATAACATTGATATTACTTTTGTTATGATTGAAAATGCATGTACATACACTTAGAGGAACAGTAAAATACAGTACAGTGATACTTTGACCAATTTATATATCCCAAACCAAACGCATAATACATGGTGACAGAATCTCGGGTTACAAATCATGTGGACGTTTCACAAATTCAAAAGCGAGTTATCTACCGATTCAACATTCCCCAGTGACAAAATCTGCCATGACGGATTAATCATGTTTTTCAAGTATCAGAATATGCACATTCAAATATGAGACCGGAGGCGAATGACAGCATTTATCAACAGAAACATTGCCGAGTCTGTATTCCCATTTCAAAGTGTGGATAACCATTACTTAATTGAAACCAGAATTAAGCCATCTTCTCTATAAAGGCAAGGAGTGAAGCGCTCAAAACAATGCATTATATGAAGCAATTATTGGGTTTGGCGAACTTGATGAAACTCTAATTAAAGAACGCGATTAAATACGGTAGAAAATGAATGATTACCAAAGCGCAGTGTAAACCTTTATCAATGGAACTGGAGGCAACATCAAATATTATTCAGAATAAGCAGTTGGACCAGACATAATAACAAATCCTTGAACTTAACACGAACTCAATTAAACATGAAAGAGAATTAACATTCCGAAAGGAAGAAAAGAACGAAATTTCGATATTAATCAAATCTCTAGAAGAGGAATCAAGGATACATACGTAACTGCTGATATATTCGAGCTTATGTAGTCATGCAATACAATTGTTCTACTTATGGGCTTTGATTTAAAAGATGCTTGTATAATTTCTGCAGTATAAATAACGTTAAATATTCATGGACTCTATAATTATATAGGATTGCTAATTGTATGTGTACTCTTCATTTAATTTTTATGAGGAATTAGCTGGGGGTAAGTATGTTTAGATATTCTCATAGGAATACTTCCTTCGATCCTTTTGTCAAGAAAAAAAAGTATAAATATGATGTTTGTCGATCTTCTTTATTCTAGTGTACATTAAACCCCCACAAAGGGTAGACATAAAGTGCAAAAAGTAGTCCTTTTCGCGAAAAGGAGATTCGGTATACGAAAAGGACTCATACAAACACTATGCATAGCTTTATAATAAATTTAATTATTAATTTAGATATATAGGTTCCTTCCAACTTCTCCAAATTTCATTGTCCGACTTCAGCTCCGAAAGTCTACCTTTGACTTTAACTTGCGCTATTTACCTTTTAACTTCTGACTTACAACTGTCACCATCCACTTCCTTGTTATCTGCATGGTATTCTGAATAATATAAAAACTATAGACCTCTTTACTATATAACTTTTATAAATATGGAAACGTCTCCTTAGTGTGTGTTGAAGTAGTTTACTTAACAGTTGACACATTCGCAAAAGCTTCGAATGATTATGATGGTATTTCAGGGAAACAAATACTAAAAAGTTACTTTCAGCGTTCAAAAGCGTGAACTTCCACGACTGTTTGGTTAATTTGCTCATGTTCAATCATTACGTAACGGGGAGGGTGTGTGTTCAAACCGGGTTGGTGCCAAGCCTCCATCCTGACCCTTTGTCGCCCAATCTCCTAGGCCTATGAAATGTCGTAACAGAAAAGACACTGTTAAACAAATACACATTTACTCGTTATACCGACTCATTTAAATAGCTTTAATCACATACAAGAGAAAATCAAATACTTACTGTAGGGTACCATCTTGCATGTTCGATCCAGGGACTGTCTCCATACACCCAGTTCTTCAGACCACCGCCACAGAATAAAAACAGCGGACACAATCTTGGAAACCTGATTATGAAAAAAAAAAATTAGTCTCCTCAACATCTTCATTTTCCAATTCAGCTTCCCGCTGCATTAGACCTAATTGGTCAGTGATATCTTGTATAGTTGGCTTGTTTATACAGTCGTCCATCATATATCAACATAACAGTTTTGACATGTTTATGACTGTCCACTATTTATTTATTTTTAAATTCAGCATTGCATATTTAACGCAGTTTTCTTTAATTTGAAAGGGTTGATTTTCATCTCTTTTTTTAAACTGTTACCATCTTAAAACAGTGATGACTAGATATATTTGATATAATTCAGATATTATTTGTTAATAAGCCCCGAGTGAAATTATAAGCATACTTACCTCAGCTTACCTAAAAAACTACTGCTTGACTGATCTTCCTTGATCGATGCTAGAGTGAATACTATATAGAGCAACAAAAGGTTAGGTCACATGTATCCCATGCATATCAAGAGCTCGCATGGCGGCAGAAAAAAAAAATGTGGTCTCACATAATTGTTCGTTTGTTTGTTTGTTTGTTTTTTGTATGGTGTTTTATGTCATTTTCAACACATGCAAGGTTATATATGCCGGTCGATTTTTTGTGGTGGAGGCAGACCACCCACATTTCTGGGTAGAATCAGTACTGTACACCTCCCGCCATCCGTAAGAATCGCTCACATAAAACAACATGTGGTGTCACATAATACAACATGTGGTCTCACATAAAACAACATGTGGTCTCACATAACACGACATGTGGTCTCACATAAAACAATTGTGGTCTCACATAATACAACATGTGGTCTCACATAAAACAACATGTGGTCTCACATAAAACAACGTGTGGTTTCACATAATACAACGTGTGGTCTCACATAATACAACGTGTGGTCTCACATAATACAACATGTGGTCTCACATAATACAACGTGTCGTCTCACATAATACAACGTGTGGCCTAACATAATACAACGTGTGGTCTCACATAATACAACGTGTGGCCTCACATAATACAACATGTGGTCTCACATAATACAACATATGGTCTCACATAATATGGGACAAGGGAAATATTAGTATGGCAGACAAATATTCAAGATCTAGCTGATGAGTTCGAATTGTCGACGGATACTTGTGTACAAACGCGAATCACCAAGTCAATGTTTTAAAAGGTAGCTTAAGACATTTGGCTCAAGCAGGTGAGAAAACTTTGGCTTTAAACGTTGCAATCTCTTAACATTAAACATAATACTGAAATGGCTTGACTTTTTAAAACAAAACTTCAACATTCATGAATTTCGTGTAACACAGTAAACTTTGATTAAAAGGTCTACTACATGACAGAGTAGTATTTTCTGTAATTAGTTGTAGCCGCTTTTTGTACAAATCACTTTGAGCTATACATGTATCTGAAATATTACGTGGAATAAGGTTTATATAATAGTGTAGTATAGGCAATTTTTTGATTATGCGTTTCTTTGTACTTTCAGTATATCAACTATCTGGCACAGTTTGGTAAAGATCAGATAAAAAAAATAAAGGCCCTATCGTCTTAACGAAGCAAAATATAGCATATTTAAGAAAATCAAGGGCCACAACTCCAATGAAACTGGTCCGATCTGGCTGTTTTTTGACATTGTCCGAGTTGTCATTGATTTTAATCATCTATACAAGTTTGGTAAAGATCATGTAATAAATGAAGGTGCTAGAGTGTAAACAAGATAGAAAATGGCATTTTCAGTAAAACAAGGGCCATAACCCTGGCGTTACTATTTCGATCAGACTGGTTTTGAAACTCGTCCGAGCTTTCATTGATACAAAGACACTGACAAAGTTTGGTAAAGATCAAATTAAAAATGAAGATCATATTGCGTTAAAAAAAACGTTAACGGGCGGACGACGGACGGAGTACGGTGACGGACAACTCGTCATTACATGAAACTCTGCTATCAATGAAAACTTGGATAAGATGGAAAAACAGCGAAATCGAACCAGTAACACCGGAGTTGTGGTCCTTGATATGATTAAATATGCTTTATTTTGCATCGTTAAGATGATAAGCCTTTAGTTCTTGTCTATTTTTTACCAAACTTGACCAGGTTGTTGATATCAAAACCAGCCAGATCGGACCAGTAACCCCGGAATTTTAACCCTTGATTTTCTTAAATAATATTTAGTTTGCTTCGTTAAGAGGAATATGCCTTCATTTTTCATCTGAAGTTGACCAAACTTAGCCAGATAGTTGATATCTATAAAAGCTTGATCGGACCAGTAAAATCGGAGTTATGACCCTTGACTTCCTTAGGCTTTATTTTACATCGTTGAGACAATTTAAGGAGTTAATTTTTCCGTCTGATCTTTACTAAACTTAACCAGATTGTTAATATCAATGAAAGCTTGGACAAATTAGAAAACCAGCTAGATCGGATTAGTAACGACAGAGTTTGGCCCTTGTTTTATTGAAAAACGCTTATAAGTTTGCTTTGTTAAATCCATAGCTACTTCATTTCATCTTCTGTTTACCAATATTGTTCAGAATGTTAAGATGTTTATATCAATAAAGGCTCAAACCTGTTCGAAAACCAGCCATACCCCACCGCCTCCCCACGACACCTCCCCTCTTTTGGTTTTTGCTAAATCTGTATCTACTTCATTGTTGCATCTGATCTTTGACAAACCGGTTCAGAATGTGTCAATATCAATAAAGGGTCGGACATATTTGAAAACAAACCGTATTTGATCTCACTTGTATCCGACCTATCGCCCACACACATGCACCCCCATCCCCATTCCACCCTCCCCTCCCCCGCCCACCACCACCCACCTCTCAATTTTTTAAAAATAATTTATCATGTTATCACTATTACAGAAGAAAGTCGGACAAGTTTATTTTACAAACTAGCGATATCTGTATCAGACAAGAAACAGAAGAGTTATGGCCCTTGAATTATTTCAAGTATTATCATTAACACTCCAGTTCCGTCATTTATCCGTCTGATCCTTGCCATACTTGTTCAGAATAGTATGTTCATTAAATAATAAATATACATATAAAAATCGAACAGGAAAAGCAGCATTCAATGACGACATTCAACCACAAACACACACAGAAACAAAGAACACATTTAAAGATGAATAAAAGGCCAAATAAGACCTCACAAACACAAGGGCAAGCTCAGTAAAGTCTTTTAAAAAAGAAAAGCTTGGTAACTTTGCTTTTCACTTGATTCCATCAAATTTGTCAAACAAGATAAAACCTTAATTTGTCATTGAGATATATTCCCATGGACACCATGTAGTCAGTGGAGCGATACAGGCCCTGTTGGGCCTCTTGTTTGAGAAGTATATATGGAACATCTAGGGACAAGAGGTGATGTACTAAAAAACACTTGAAGCAGACAGTACCCTTTTAATATAAAAATATGAAAAGAATATCCAAATAAAGACAATAGTATTACATTGTGTTACGCGAAAACGTTTGCACATAAACGTTATTTTTTATAGAACGTGTGCAACTTGCTCCCTATACGCTCTATGTAAAAATCAGGCGACACATCGATAACACGTTCGATGGTATTATCGAAACAAACATACAATTAAAGATACGGAGAATATAAAATGTACTGATATATATAGCAAAATGAAATGTGCCAATAAAAGGAGTACTATAGAATGAATACTAACTCATGCAGACGTTTAAATAACCTTACTAAGTGTTTTACAGGTTGATTATCGTATTCCAGGGCATAAATAACCTTACTGAGTTTCTTACAGGTTGATTATCGTATTCCAGGGCATAAATAACCTTACTGAGTTTTTTACAGGTTGATTATCGTATTCCAGGGCATAAATAACCTTACTGAGTTTTTTACATGTTAATTATTGTATTGCAGGGCAACTACTCTTGATTGACTATACAACTGGCTTCGACGCAGTTACGTGGATTGCTAGGACGCACTCTGGCTCTGTTGTGGCATGATCGCATCGGGAAGAGAGAATCTATAAGCGCTGAGGGAGAGCTGTCCTGAAGCCCTCAGCTGATTTGGAATACACTATGCTATCGTCTAGGTGGTTTCACTCAATTGTCGTTTTAAGGAGGAAAGAGATTTTGTACCTTCAATGTTGATGCGCTTTTCACTAGAAGCATGTTAAATGTTTTAGAAATAAAAGGCAAACATTTAATACATACCAGGCCGGTGTCTTTCACCGGTCATATATAGTAACTAACTCAATAGTATACCTAGGACTACTTCCGAAATGTCCCCATGGTACCCGGTCTAGCTCCAGATGGGTTCATTTTACAGAGAGAAAGTCGTCAAGGTAATGCACCTTAGCTGTTCAGCCGTTACGCGGAAACGTTCCTTCAAACTTCCTTAATAAAGCAATCAAAATATTTACGCATAATATGCTTACAAAACGTAAAATGAAACAGTTGACGACGAAGTATTAGGAAGCATTATAACAAGTATTAGGAAGGCACAAACTTGACTAACTCATAAGAAACATTATTATCATTTATTAAATTGTTTTACAAATATTGCCCGCGGCTCCAAAGAGCGGGCTGCCTGAAAACACGTACATTATTATATCATGATCAGCCCTTAACGTTTTTCACAAAAGAGGGCTTGTCCCAAAAGCCTGATACCGTTAATGAAGCCCCAAAAGGCTTAAATAAAATGTTTATTCAAAAATCTATTATACTCTTTTTTGTGTTATCCTTGGCTTTGATGTTTATATCTCATGTATGCATTTTATTTTTATTTTATGCATTGTGTAGTGTTTTATAACCATGTGTGTACATCTGTATATTTGCCGAAATAAATCTTCTCCTCCTCCTAAAGTAAAATGTGTCTTCATTTATTACCTCGGAAGGTATTTCATTTCGAAAGTTTACAAAAATGTGCACAGCCGAACAAGCCGTGATGCATCAACAATAAAGCTTCAAAAGGCTAAATATTAAAAATGCTGTAATCCCGTTCCTCGGAAACGGTGAAATTTACAAAGTATACAATTGTTGTCATTTTAACTTTGATGTTACTGAATCGAAGGATTCTTTGACGGCCATATGGCAGCGATTAAAATAATATGTAGATAAATCCACCATCAAAAGAAACAATTTTGGCAAAAAGCGAATCCCTCACCAGCCAAGGAATATAAGAATCTTTCATGGGAATCCGGCGAAGACAGTGAATTCCAACCCGAGGTATAAGTGTTTTTATCGGAACTGAGGCTCTACCGAGGTTCCGATTTTTTTTCTCAGGTTGTTTTGCATATAAATGTAACCAACATCCACTTTATGTTAAAACTGCCTACTACATGTTACCTCAAATTCACAAACTGTTCTTAAAAATACCTTCCACTCTTGAGAATTGGTTTGTTGACTGTCAAATTAATATATTTTTGAGTATGTATTTTACAGAAATTATCACAAATTTGCTATTAAACAAAGTTCAAATCGAAACAAAATGTAATATATACTCTGTAAAAAAAGTTTTGGACCATGGCAGTGTTCGAACCCGTACAATGATCGCTGAACCATGACATTCGACCATAACCCTTATTGTCTCAGTTGATAATTCACAATAGATCAACAATCAACAATAATTATCGTTTACAATGAAAGTTTGCGAAAAAATAATAATCTTTTTATTGGTTATTCGAATGTGTCCGTAACTGTTACTTTGTATGGACTTTGCAACATTTTTTACAGACCCTTTGTGTGTTCGCGATATTTTCTTTAAATCAAATCTTGTTTGGAATTTAATGTTTCTGGTACCAAATGAACCGGGTAGGGTAGACCTTGGTTACTAACAAAAGATACTTAAATTCTGTCCACTAGTTTTATTTTTATATGACTTTATATACCCTGGTCCAAAACTTTTTTTACCGAGTATATAAACTTGAAATTCTTGAATGTTTATCTTTCATAGTTGCAAGAATAACAGACATATATTTCCCTGACATAGGTCAAGACTAAGAATATTCTCAAGAAAGGTTAATGAACTCAATGCCTATAGTAGGTATTGTGGTGTTCAATGATATGCATTAAATTGTGTTTGTAAACATGTATGTTAAAGAGACTAAATTAATACTTCGATTTCCGACCTTGCAAAGTAAATACTAAGTCATCATCCAAATTTTCAAAAAAAAAAGTTTTTGCGATTTTACGTTATTGTGAAAATAAGTTTTAGGATAGGCACAACTTTTTTTAAAAAAAAAAAGGTGTAGCAGATCGAACAGGAGGAAAAAATAAAATTCACAATTTCGACTTTTATTTTTATTTCAGTTTTGCAAAATTTAGGGTAGGTAAAAATAAAAATGAAAAAACTCTGGCCTAACGTTTTACAAATTTTCCTGCGTATCGAATGTTGGTGCGCGTGAACTTTATCTCGACCTAGGGTGAGATGGAAATAAATAGCCCCGGTAAAATGACGGATATCCTTGTCCGGTATGCAAGAAAACTGCATATATCATATTATGATTATGTAACGCTCATACAATACTGTATATATGATAACGTGAGCCACGCCCCACCACAATTTAAAAATAATAATGCAATTTATGTAATTTGCGAATGAACATTTCTAGTTCTGCCTCCATTTATTCAGGTGTAGTCGGTTACCCAAAATTGACATGTGAACGTGTGAGATATGTGTGCCG
The DNA here is from genome assembly GCA_037043455.1 of Cyrtodaria siliqua. NCBI lineage: Eukaryota > Metazoa > Mollusca > Bivalvia > Adapedonta > Hiatellidae > Cyrtodaria > Cyrtodaria siliqua. Next base: position 11,623 of record JAWPHD010015967.1, read on the forward strand.
TAAATGGCGCTCACTGTTTCTTAGTACACAAGCTGCAATACTGTTTATTCGACGTCTAGCCAACATCATGGGTATAGCGACACTTTAACCCAGCTATCAGTCTACACTATTTGTTCAAGTGCTGGGAGCCACAATTCCTGCATGCCATAAGGCTTTCTAAATGAATGGAAACTACGCAGACTCACATTGTAAGAGTCTTTCATCATAATAGATAAGATTTGTTCAGCAATCGAGAGGCTTCACGATGTGAACCCGCGATAGGAATTGACTCGGTATCTCTTCCGGCAGTGACTCTGCAACCCGGGATAGGAATTGACTCGGTATCTTTTCCGGCAGTGACTCTGCAACCCGCGATAGGAATTGACTCGGTATCTCTTCCGGCAGTGACTCTGCAACCCGCGATAGGAATTGCCTCGGTATCTCTTCCGTCAGTGACTCTGCAACCCGCGATAGGAATTGACTCGGTATCTTTTCCGGCAGTGACTCTGCAACCCGCGATAGGAATTGACTCGGTATCTCTTCCGGCAGTGACTCTGCAACCCGCGATAGGAATTGACTCGGTTTATCTTCCGGCAGTGACTCTGCATCTGGGGCCAGACCCACTGTTTACGTGAAATAGAATAGGGGACTTGCCTCACCAGATGTGTAAGATGTTTAGACTTAGATTTATGTTTATTTGTCACTTTGACTAGTGCTTCAGTATCAATATGCAAGATAACTGCTAAGATCATGGGCCCACAAATAACACTACCGGAACCGGCTAAAGAAATGTGATATCGGACATAATATGGGTGCCTTTCCATTTAAATGGTCACGGGAAAAAAAGACAATTTATCAATTTATTATTACAATACCATGCCTGTTTTGGCATGTAGCTTAATCGGCGAGGGATAAAAAGTGAAGTTATGTAGAAATGTTTAAATTTATAAGAGTCAAAGGGGAATAACTGTAAAATGAAAATGTCAGAGAAAGTTGGTCACAACATACGTATACATGAGACCTCGATTCCTTTCGAAAACCAACCAGATTCAATCACGCATGACAGAGTCCTAGCAGGGGCGTAGCTGGACGTTTTCTGATTAGCAGACCCGTCTATTTCAAGTGGGGTCCGGGCTTGCTTCCCCGAAAAATGTTGAAAACGTAGGACGTCTCTTGTGCGTTTTAGTGTATATATAGATATACATTTAAGCAAAATCACACTTCAAAATTCAACAAATTCATATACTATTATTTCTTTGTTATATTTTTCAACCATGCATGTGCAGGCCCGGGCCTTTTGGCCTAATAGGTAGCTACGCTACTGCCTAATACTGCCCTTTATAAGCTGAACGTCAAGCAAGGGAGCTATTAGAAGTATTGTGTAAACCCACAACCTCCCGCATGCGAGGCAGACGTTCAAACAATAAACCACCGCCGCGGTTCATAAGAGAAAGAGATCAAGAAATAAATAAAAGGCTTTCCTCACAATGAAGATACACATAGAGTAGATATGCAGATCAAAAAGAATTCAAGTATCAGCGCTGCCCAGTGGATAGTATGATGAATATGAAATACGAATGAAGCTGGTTCAAACCTTCCCGGCGCCACAGAGTTGGTTGTGTGTTTGGGGTCATATTATGGGCTTCCCCTTAGATTCGTCCGTCGTATGGGTACGTAAATCGGGAGGTCCCGTACGAGAGCACGTTATAGGGCAAGGGTTATTTATGTTATGCGAACTTTTTTGTTATCTGTTATTGTGAAATACTATTAACTACTGTTATCTTGTATTCGTTAATGTTATCCTGTTACGAGAATCCCCTTTCCCCTCCCAACCTATCCCCACATACACTCGTAGAAATCTACAAATAGATATCGCCGGCATATGATTGAACTCTTCTCTGTGGACACCGACCCGTGTACGTCGGGGAGAAGTCACCACAGCACTGTTGTACTCGTCACCCTGTTAGTGGTTGTGGACCAAGATCGGTGCTGTATCTCTTGTCCCGTCCGCCGTAGAACAGCGGCTGGAATAGCCATGGACGAGATGCAGTTAGATGAGAGTCGACAGCCTGCATTGGTGGCAGGAGAAATGTGCGGTCGGCGACTCATTAACTGAACGGAACTGAAATAGGAAAGACTGGCGCTCTTCACTAAGCAAGAGAGTCAACAACCTGCGTGCCTATGCACATTTTAAACTTAAGGCTCAACGGGGACGCAGGTTGAAGAGACGGGTGAGGTCCCCCAACAACAGGACTCTCGGCCCAGTAGGATAGGATACACCAGGGTATAGCATCTAGCGAATGTAGTCTCCACAACACCAGTCGGCAACACTCATCGCCCCAGCAAGATGAGAGCGGATGCGACACAACACATCATATCTACACGAGAAACGACGCAGACTCAACACTACAGACATATCTCTACACATAAACATGTAGAAAAGTCCACACTATTATGTAACTAGCTGTACCGGGGTTCTCTGGTGACTTATGGTGGAAATACACAAACACACACACATGCACGCACACACGCACGCACGTTCGACTGAACGATAGTTTAAAATGACGTTAAACCATATAGTTACATACTTCAACAGAAAATTTAACAGTTGTTGATGATGATACATTTTCTTTTATCTCAACAGAAATACTCAATGAATTGTTGTTGACATAAATTATCCGAAAAAATGTATTTACGGAGTTCATTGCAATGCATTTGCGCTTTCCACAGAACCATACATTATTGACAGATATAAAGTTCTTAATCGAATTTTTGGTTTACATCTTGTTTGTAAAACCTATTCTCAGCTCAGACAATTGTTTGTAAAACATATTCTTTGTAAAACATATTCTATCTTATATCAGAAGAGCGCTGTGGTCTAGTGGTAGAGCGTTGGACCCATGATCCAAAAGTCGTGGGTTCGATTCCCGTCATTGCCATATGCGTTGTGTCCCTGAGCAAGACACTTTATCTGCATTGCTAAGTACTGGTTCTACCCAGAAAGACATCGAGAGTGATTCAAATAAGTTCATGGATATTTCGTTACAATCGATGTAAAATAAATGTTTAAACTACGCACCCTTACAAATGTCATATTTTTCAAAATATTGCTCTTAACACGCATACTTATCTCCCCTTACACAAGTACAGTAATTCCGCTAATATGTTGTGAAACAAATAGGTCGTACCGTACACCTATTTACAAAATTTGCAGTAAAAAAAGTCAAGTAATCCAAAACCATGAGTACATTCTGTGATATCTACTTCATAAGACATTTAGTAAATTAACGTCTGGAAGAGAAGTCTCGAATTATTCTTAAATTTTTTGAACGTGAGGCGTTCGTTGATTTCGCGGGGAGTTCGTCAGGTACCATAGATTCAACCCAGATTTCCCGTTGATTTGGGCATGTGGACGTTTTCTACTGTATGCATTCAATTCAGATTTATTCTTAAAAACATTCGGCATCAAAGTTTTAAAACGGAGATATAAATCAACTTAGGGATTTATGTTCACCCACCATGTGGTTTTGACGTGTTAAATCCGCCATGTTTTGCTCAAATCATTGGTTTCCACCGTACAGGCTCCCATAGCTTGATGTATAACGTAATACAACTACATGTAATGAGAGGAGTCTGTTGGGCTAACTAGATAATAGTGGCCTACAAAATACAGGCTTAATTGAATAACGAATAATGGCCGATTACAGCGCCTTTCCCAGATAAAGTAAGTGATTTGTGATGATAAATACTCGGCAATTTATTTTAGAATAATTAATATAATTGGTAATTATAAGATTGCACACTAATTCAACGGTTAAGCAAACTTCAGTACGGGATGTACGGTCAGATCAGCTCGCTAATGACTTCAGCATGCTGCTATCGAGTATACGGAATTACGTGTGCATGTCTTAACTGCGGAAACATGGTATACTCAGTAAAGAGACCAGTCCCAATTATTTTGAAGGTTAGCCTAATGTTGGAGGGAGGACCGGGAAGTAGACTAGTACCCGGTACGCAGTATAGTATACTGGTTCCCGAAAACACTCATGATTGCAGGGTCATTAAAGGACCAACAAAATGCATTTTGTCATTTTCAAACATTTAGCTATGCTATTACCAAAATCTATACCATTGACCACTTATTGTTAAATATAGGTCACCTCCACTAAGTTCTGTCACTATAGATCCAATTTAGAGATCGACCTTTCTTGACATTGTGTGCTATTTAAACCATCTCAAAATATGTATTAACATAATTTGACACAATTTAATTGATCAACAAACTGAAAGTGAATCAGTAGCCACCATATTTTTAGAGGGTAATTATTTAAAAATAATAATATTAAACTGGGGCTTACAAAAAAAAAGTTAAATGTAGGTCAACAAATGACTTTCACTGTTCATTTATGTATCATCTCCCACTAAGGTCGATGCCTCGCTATGAGGTTGAATGTCGTTTCAGTTCTTTTAAAAATATATGTCGACTCCTGTTACTATATCTGCGTAGCAGCATCATTTAATAATTTACCTAAAATTACTTTTGGCGACAGTGAAACGAGGCATTCATTAATTTAAGTAGGTCATTGACCTACCTTTAATATTTGTGTTATATGGTTAAAGTCTTACAAAATATAATAACTGGGTCACAAGGTCACATTGGCCTACTGTTTTACCTAATTATTATGTGTATGCCTTATTTATTAATTGTTAAGGTTATATCATAAAATAAAATAAAAACAAGCAGAAAATGAGGCCATTGTAGACCAATAAATGGTAACTGGCTTCATTTTTTAATATATGGGGCACAAACATTAAAATAGATCACAATTTTGTTTTTTGTTTATTGAGAGAGGGCTGGCGTGACGCAATCGGTAGCCAAATTTGAGTAGTTTCCACGTAATTGATGATTAGCAAATCACAAACTCTAATCCCGGGAATTTGGCGGTGTTCGTGAATTTCCTTCAGTTCAGACTCGATTGCCCCTATACCTTTAGGACGTCCTATTGGTTAAAAGGCGAGGGACTAGAAACCTTAGAACTACACATACACGCTCGAACGCACGCACGCACACACAATTGCTCATGGATAAAATGGATCAGCAGAGTGTTACCCATTCTCACACAAGTTATCTTCGTTACGTAATGGACACATCGTTAGGGTTTGAAATGCAATGTCTAAGACGGAGTGTTCGTAATGGACGAAACGATATGGTTAATTGTGTGTGTTTTCGCAAGACTGAGTTTTCTTAAAAGGCAATGCTCAGAAACAACAGGAGTTTCTATTATTTTTATTAACGTGGCTCGATACGCGTGCGAGTAAGTCGCGTTGCGGCGTCGTTCTGAAACCGAAGATTTGGTTCTCCCACATGCTGTTTCTTGTTTGGATAGCATAATTTGTGAATTTGTTTATGTTGTGATGGAGCATATGGCACGCATCTAGATAAAATAAGACAACAAACAGAGCTGATGAGTAGAGTATAACATGGCGTATGCATGAGGATGAATGGATATAACAGTGCTAAAGTCGGACTTGTACTTATAAATGGCATTGGTTTAACTGTTTTATATGACAGCATATGTGAAAACTTAAGAAATCGGTTTAGGTCTCTGAAAACGTATTCAATAATAACATTCCAGTGACGCGATTTAACATTCGCATGTCTTAACAAGAAAGAAATTAAGTTTAAATGACAAATTGATTCGCTGATAACATAAGATTGGAAGAAGCTGTCTGATTCTTAAAAGTTTAACTTATTTGTTTTCTTCAGTGATAAAATTCCTGAGAAATTTGGTGAGTTTAAACGAGCGTGTCTGTAACAAGAAGGTACTTTGTTCGCTAAGTGGCACTGAAGATAGTTGTGGTAAACGGGTCATGATTCTCGCGATAAGTGGCGTTATTTACGACCTTAAACACGGTTGCTGATGCATCGGAATATATTAAATAGGTCTACCGGAATTTCAAATATTCAGTGTGAGTTAAGACGAGAATTAAAAGCACACGATGTGTCAATATTAAAATTGTATTCGTTAATAATTGTTTTGTGATTCTGGAGAATCATATGCTGTACAATGATGCGTGTGAGGCTAGTGTGTTGTGTGGTTATATTCGGATTATTTAACGTCTATAGTATACATTGTTTGATGGCTAAACGCGAAGCACCATCTAGTGTTGATAGAGTAGAAAATGAAATAAATGATAATCTTGCATTCCCAGCAGAAAAACATGTTATACCTACAGAGTGGACCAAAGCTGACAGTAATGCGATACCAACCGAGTGGACCAACGACGTTGGCGATTTCGTCACCGAGAATAAAAAGAAGGCACCTACTGAATCGCCAAATAAATCCACTAAACATACAACGACACATAAACCGGAAATGCAAGTCGATCCAATGGATCAATATCTTTTGGACGGGTTACTTAATATTGTTGACGAGAAGTTTTCAACACTAAGCAAGCGTTTAATGGCCATGGAAAGGGGTATCAACAATCTGCAATATTACAATATGCGAAACTTCCGCGTGGTGAATACGCACCTGCACACTGTTGACACCATTTTGCACGGGATGCACGCGAAAATCGACCAGGCAGAGATACAGAATATGGCACTTGCAGAGAGCGTTGGAGGCGTCAAACAGGAAGTACTCGATTTGGAATCTACGAACAGCAACATGTTTGAAGCAATCGAACAAAATCTTGTACATTTTCAAGACGACATGCATAGTAGAATTGCTGAGTTAAAAGAAGGCATTGATCGATCAAACGCAATAAGTAGTCAGGTTAAAAATGAAACCCTGCAAATCAAAGCTGATATGGATGTTCTGAAGGTCAACCAGAAAAGTGTTTTACAAAATACCGAAGCATCAGTTATAATGACCTCGGATATTGCACAATCTTCATCGTCACTGGTAAATATGACGTATAGGGTGCTAATAATTTCAGAAAACAGTTCATCCAATAACGATCGTCTGTTGCATTCAGTAGGGAGTATTCTTACAAGCGTGACAAAACTTAACACCCAGACCGAAGACATACGAACAGGCCTGACGTCATTCTTTTTCAACATGTCGTCTGATTTATCACGTGATGACGTTTTTGGTGCTAGTGGGGATGAAAGTACGGATAAATCTAACTTCCAGGAATTCAAATCAACTACATCTCAGACAAAAATGACATGCAGTAAAATGTTCGAACTCTTAGACGAAAAACTTCAGAACATAAACCTGACACAAACCAGTGCGCAATCCCCACCAGTCACGTGTAATCTGTTAAATAATGAACCAAATATCTTTAAAAACCAAAGTAGGAAACTGATTAGAGCTTTGGCAACTGTAAATGACAACATATACCAATCGGTTACACTTTATAAACACACTGGACATCTTATAGAAAGAGTCATTGCAGACACTGAACTTATTGCGAACGAGCAGGTGAGATTAAGAGAAGAAATTTTAGATTTCTTAGTAAATGGAACTATGAATTTGTTTAACCAGAGTTTACCAGAATTCGCCGAATTTATAGAAATAAGGAGAACGTCAAAAGACGCTGGCAAGACTTCAGAAAGCGGCATTACAACGTCTGTCGCAGACGACATGAAAAAGTTATCGCAGCATGAATCGCAGCTTATTGAACTTTTAACTGAACTAGCGACCAGTAGCACGTCGTCAATACAAATATCTCTGGATAAACTCGATCAAGAGATCACTCGACTCAACAAGGTTCAAGATGAAGCTTATTTGTTCAACAAGATTAATGCATTCGCACGCGATGACCCCAAGACTGATGGAAGTAGCCACTTACGCGATATATCTAACAAAACTGACATGATTTATCAGCTTGTGGAGGCTATAGCGTCCAATACTGGCTGGATACCGTACTTTTTCCATAATATGAGATTTGTGGAAAGTCAGGTCAACAAAACGTTGAAAATAACAAACGAAGTCAACAGTAAAAGTGATGAAATGTTACTACGACAACGAGCCAATATGGCTTTCTTTTTCAAACCAAACCAACCACCACCGACAACAACATTAGCACCTGAAATAACAAAATTATTAACCAAGGGAATTCTACGTAAATCCCAAAATTCCATTTTTAAACCTACCAAAACCAGTCCATTAGAGCAAATGACGATGCCACCAGAGGTCGGTTACCACAAATCCACCAATCAGAGCGCCGCCATTGATCATATGATTGAATTCGTATATGCAACCAACGTGAAAATAAATAGACTAATTCCTGCACTGACAAATCTGCTTGGAGAACCAGGTAAGGACATTTTTGAGTCAATGGAAATAAAAATGTTACTGGAATTGATATCATGTATACTGAACATCCATAAAACTGAATATATCTTCCGAACGAATTAATTTGTATTGCATGGGAACGAAATACTATATCGTGGGAACGACAATTAAAATGAACGAACGTGTTTATATCTTGGAAACGATGTAATATTTCGAGGGAATGAAATATAATTTTGAGGGAACGAAATATCATGTTGATGAAATTAAATATTTCGAAGGAACGATATAGAGTTTCAAAAGAGGGAAATAATATTTCATGACAGCGATATAAAATACGAGGGAACGAAATATGTGAAAACAAAGTATGAACATTATTTCGTCGGATCGAGGTAACAAAATAACATATTATTTCGTTCCTCTCGAAACGTTTTATTGATATAATATTTCATTCCAAAGACCTTTTGTTTCCACGATATACTATTTCATATTTCGTTCCCATGAATGGCATGATATAATTACTTCCGTTCCCCCGAAATATTGATTTGTTCCGTCGACATTTATTTTGTTCTCTTGAAATAGCATTTCGTTCCGATGATATAAATATTCGTTCAAAAGAATCTGGATGTCGTGTTCGGGGTTCCGTACGTTTGAATACAGCTCAATTATACGGTGTACTGTTAGGGCCATGTTACCATCGCATCTTACCATCGAGCATCGACCTAGGTAAGATGGTAAGATGCGATGGTAAGATGCGATGCGTCGATGGTCGATGGTAAGATGCGATGGTCGATGGTAAGATGCGATGGTAAGATACGATGGTCGGTGGTAAGATGCGATGGTCGATGGTAAGATGCGATGGTAAGATGCGATGGTCGATGGTAAGATGCGATGGTCGATGGCTTACCATCGACCATCGCATCTTACCATCGCATCTTACCATCGACCATCGCATCTTACCATCGCATATTACCATCGACCATCGTATCTTACCATCGATGGTAAGATGCGATGGTAACATGGCCATAACAGTACACCGTACAATTAGTTTAAAGTATATACGTATGTCGTGTGACTCAGCATCTGTAACATAATTATGTATAGTATGTGTTATGGTATACACTGACAGAAGTACTTATCGTATAATAATATCAATGTACACGAGTACAGGCATGTCACACACTACATGTTAATCAAAATACAGTAGCAGACACTCCAATTATAGTATATTATAGTACAATGTACAATGAACTAGTGTTTAATCCACCGCTGGGAGCTTGACTTGTCATATGAGAAACAAAGTATCGATTCTTACGGATGGCGGGAGGTATGCAGTGTGGGGTGGCCTGCCTCTACCCCAAAAACAAATGGACCTTCGTATATGGCTTAACATATGCTAAAATGACGCAAACACCATTCATTAAACCAAACGGTACAGAAGGACGTCCATCTGACAGAAATGTGCAAGTCATACGAACCAGTGTTTTACATATAATGAACAGGCGGACGGACGTGAATAACAGTACAATGGACAGATGGACGGACATGTGACTGACATGTGACAGTCAATAATACAGGACATGTGACTGACACGTGACTGACATGTGACCGCATATGAACTAGAGCAGACGATGATGCGATAAATGAACCCGCGTTCAGTACAAACAAGTACATTGGTGGAATATGAATCATGGGGTTAATACATCATGGTAAGTGAATCGACAGTAAAACAAAAACACGCGGCACCAATTATCAAGAGAAATAATCTAATTTACCGTCATGTATGCGTTATGCGTCTTATCGTTAAAACATGCTAGTATCGCTTTACATTACTCCTTACTTCTGGTTGTTGTTAATACCGATGGGGATAGTGAATGTTTTCGTTTTACCGCAAAATCGTAAATGAAATGCCATTGGCTTTCAAGAGCTTTTGTTAGTATGTAAGTACTGGCTTCACTACAATCGATACACATCAACCAATGCAAAGTAAAGTATCGTAATATTAAGCGATTTCCAAAAATTCTGATTCGTTAAAAGAAAGGAAATATTTAAGATTGTTCGACCATAGTTAGGATAGTTAGCGCTATATAAGAATATTTATTTACATATTGCAATATTGATTAATTTAAAATCGCAGTGTCCCGTTAGTTTTTTAAACTTCAAGATCGCCGTAGTAAGTTTCGATTCTTACGGATGGCGGGAGGTGTACAGTACTGGTTCTACCCAGGAAAAGTGGGTGGTCTGCCTCCACCACAAAAAATCGACCGTCATATATAACCTTGCATGTGTTGAAAATGACGTAAAAAAACATACAAAACAAAATCAAGATCGCCGTATCTTCCTTTAAACGCTCATAGAAAATGTAGCCATAACAGTAAACGCTGTATGTAAACCCACACAGATAATGATCCACTTGAATTGTTAATTAGTACCTATAAACATCTAAGAGGGGATGTAGTGGAGTAATCATTACTTAATTACATCAAATGATATTCTTATACGCAAATTCAAAGAATTCAACTCAGAACATTTTATTTATTAATGTATATTTTATTTTGAAGACCCATACCTGTCAAATTTCACGAAAACCAGTACGTCAGCACTGCACATGTGTATGTCTGCGGTTTCGTGATGCCGTGTTACTACACACATGGCCGTCTGCTCGATTGTTACGCTTCTGGTAATGATTTATGTATACAGACCTGAAACATTTCCTGATTATAAGGAACACTCGTTCATCATTAACCTCATTTCATCATCAGCCTCAGAAACCTCTTTCCCAAGTACCTAGGTTCACCATGCTTGACAGCTACATGAAATTAAGATAATTTATTTATTCATTGTAAATACGAATAGTGTTTGCAGTGAATTATCGTGTTTGCAGTGAATTATTGAGTTTGCAGTGAACTATCTTGTACTGGTCAAGAAACTAATCCCATTAGCCCTAAGATGATATATTTATATGTATTTTTTAACTTACATAAATTATTCAAAGAACGGCAACATTAATTCTCAGTTTTAGCGATCTTACATGTTAATAATTAGCCGTACATTTTCCACCTGTAAGACAAAATACGTAAAGTTCTAAACAGGAATTAGCCACATAACTGTCGCAGCAGACAAACATGTCGTAACATTCACTTACATGTCGTAACAGTCACATACATGTCGTAGCAAACACATTACTGTCGTAACAGTCACATATATGTCGTAACAGTCACATAAAAGTCGTAACAGTCACATACATGTCGTAACAGTCACATACATGATGTAACAGTTACATACGTGTCGTAACAATCGCATACGTGTCGTAACAGTCATATATACATGTCATAACAGCCACATACCTGTCGTAACAGTCACATACATGTCGTAACAGTCGCATACCTATCGTATGTAGTAATATACATGTCGTAACAGTCACATATATGTCGTAACAGCCACATACATGTCGTAACAGCTGCATACATGTCGTAACAGTCACATACATGTCGTAACAATCACATATGTGTCGTAACAGCCACATACATGTCATAACAGTTACAAACGTCTCTTAACAGCCACTAACATGTCATAACAGACACATACATGTCGTAATAACCATATACATGTCGTAACAGCCACACACATGTCATAAGTTCATAACAGTCACATACGTTTCGTAACAGTCGCATCAATGTCGTAACATCTACATACGTGTCGTAACCGGCACATACTTGTTGTAACAGCCAAATATATGTCGTAACAGCCACACACATGTAACATCAACATAACATGCACATACATGTCGTAACAGCCACATATATGTCGTAACAGTCACTTATATGTCATAACAGCTACGTACATGCCGTAACAGTCACATATATGTCGTACCAACATACACTTCGTAACGGCCACATACATATCATAACTGTCACATGTATGACGTAATAACCACATACTGGCCGTAACAGTCACATGCATGTCATAACAGACACATGTTTGTCGTAAAATACACATACGTCGTAACAGTCGCATATCAGTCGTAACAAATACATACGTGTCGTAACAGTCACAAACATGTCATAGCATCCACATACATGTCGTAAACTTTTACATATCTTTGTAACAGTCACATACATGTCATAACAGCCATATACATGTCGCAACAGTTATATATCTGTCGAAACAACCATATACGTGTCGTAACATTCACATACCTGTAATAACATGTGTCATAAAAGGCACATATATGTCGTAACAGTCATGTATATATCGTAACAGTCTTGTCGTAACAGGCACAGTCATGTCTTTACAGTCACAGTCATGTTGTAACAGTCACACATGTGTAATAACAGCCATATACATGTTGTAACTTTCACATATCTGTCGCAACAACCACATACTTATCGTAACAGTATTGTCGTTACAGTCACAGTCATGTCGTAACAGTAGTTACAGTCATGTTGTAAGAGTCACATACATGTCATAACAGTCACATACATGTCGTAAAAGTATTGTCGTAACAGTCACAGTCATGTTGTAACAGCCAAAGTAATGTCGTAACGTTCACATACATGTCGTAACAGGCAATATATGTCGTAACAGCCACATACATGTCATAACAACCATAAACGTGTCGTAATAATCATATATGTATGTCATAAAAGCCACATACATGTCGTTAACGTCATGTACCTGTCGTAACGGCCACATACATGTCGTAACAGCAACATACATATCTAACCAGTATTTTCGTAACAGTCACAGTCATGTCGTAACAGTCACATTCATGTTGTAACAGTCACATACATGTCATAACGTGCACATACCTCGTAACAGTCACACACATGTCGTAACAATCCCATACATATAGTAACATTCGCAAACTTGTCATAACAGCCACATACATGTCGTAACAGCCACACACATGTTGAAACAGCCACACACATGTCGTATCAGTCTTATACATGTCGTAACAGCCACATGCATGTTGTAACAGCCACACATTTGTCTTAACCGCCAAATACCAGTCGTAACAGTCACATATGTGTCGTAACAGTCAAATATGTGTCGTAACCGTCACATACATATCGTAACAACCACATACCAGTCGTAAGAGTCACATACATATGTAACAGTCACATGCATGTCGTAACAGTCACAATTATGTAGTAACAATCACAATCATGTTGTACTAGTCAAATACATGCCGTTATACCCACATACATGTCGTAACAGCCACATATATGTCGTAAAAGTCACATACATCTTGTAACAGTCACATACAGTTCGTAGAAGTCACATACATGTCATAAAAGTCACATACATATCGTACCAGTCACATACATGTCGTAAAAGCCACATACATGTCGTAACAGTCACAATCCTGTCGTAACAGTCACATATGTGTCGTTACAACCATATGCATGTCGTAACAGCCACATACATGTCGTGACAGTCACATATATGTCGTAACAGTCAGATATATGTCATAACAGCTACATACATGTCGTAACAGCCACATACATGTCGTAAAAGTCCCATACATTTCGTATAACAGTCAAATGCATGTCACAACAGTCCCATACCTGTCGTAACATTCACATACAAATGTAACAGTCACATACATGTCATAACAGTCACAATCCTGTCGTAACAGACACACACACATGTCGCAACAGTCACATACATGTTGTAACAGTCGCATACCAGTCGTAACAGCCACATACATGTCGTAACAGTCATAACATGCCTAAGAAGCCGGGATAGTTAAGTCGTTGTGTCTCAAACGTTCTATTCTATGGTTAGCCATCAGGGTCATAACGCTTAAGATGTTACGCGTAACCAAAGTACGTTACGCGTAACATAACTAACCAGTGTAACGTTCTTATGTTACGCGTAACATAGGCTTAAGTTGCGTGTAACATAGCATTAAGTTACCTTGTAGCGTCAATGATGCGGTTCTTGCCACCGGGGTCATACGTCATATTTCTTTTACATCTTATAATAGAATTTCAAAAATAAATCTGTGAGGATGAACGTTACATTATTTCTATACTTCTAAAAGTATGCATACTTCTTCCTCGTTTCCTGAACGAAATACCATGTCTCTGATTTTAATTACGCATACCAGTTTGTCGTATAAAAAAGTGTATAATAAGAAATGTGAATTGAAGAAGGTGCAAGCACTACTAATTGTATAAAACAAATAAGCACTTTGTAAAAAACGAAACTTAACAACATTGCTTATTATAAAATCATGAATGTGCGTAATACAAGTATCATCATACGTAGTCACAGTGGCGTAGTCGTATGTGTATAGATGGAAGTGTATAGATTGGTTGCTGCTATATATTCTGATCCAATATACTACATCTGTACTTTGTAGGCGTGACATTAAATTAAAAAAAATGCGTTTTAACTAGAACAACTACCATTTTCCCGAGAAAATAGCATCTGTTTTGCAAGGAAATATTCGAAAAATTAGGAAACAATATGTATCTTCCCAAGAAAGAACGAGTATCAAGAGTGAAAACATAAACATTGAAATGTCAAATTATTATATTCATACCCCATACTTCAATATAAGCAAAATAAAAACGTAAAAATAATTATAATAATAATAATTAAAGGGATACATGTCAATCTTGAAGTCTTTATCAAGCATTCAGTGTGTGTGTGTGTGTGTGTGTGTGTGTGTGTGTGTGTGTGTGTGTGTGTGTGTGTGCTTCTAAGGTTTATAGTCCCTCCGCCAACATAATCGATGAACCAAGCATTTAAATGAGCTTCTCGATTTATTTAACCAGTATCATTTTGACTTTAAATCTGCTTGCATATATTTAAGTACAATTTTGAGATCTATATTCTACCATAGATTTGAATATATTATTGGTGAAAAGTTACCAACAGTTAGAAATACGCAAAAACAATCTTCTTTATACAAATCTTATAAGTAGTATTAATGATTGAACAAATGCAATTTATGCTGACAAAAAACGAACGTGGCGCCGCTAGTTTTTTTAAAATCAAGATTGCCGTGTGTCCCTTTGTTCAACCACTGATATCAGAATAGTATCAACCGAATTGACTTTGCATATTACTAACTAGTGATTATATTGCATGCACCAATAACATATTTAAACCTATGGAAGAATACGAAGAAAGAATGAAAACTCAAAATTGTATTTATAATTAAGCTAGCAGGTTTAAAGCCAATCTGAAACTGGAATATTACATAGAGACGCTAATTTTTTATTGATTGCTGAACATTTAAATATTGCCGTGTATCCCTTTAAGAATTGAACACGGGTGACAGCGCCGTCATGGCCGTAGTCATCAAAACACGGGTACCAGCGACGTCGTGGCCGTAGTCATAAAAACACGGGTACCAGCGCCGCCATGGCCGTAATCATCAAAACACGGGTACCAGCGCCGTCATGGCCGTAGTCATCCAAACCACGCAGGCGTTGGTTGTTGTTAACTTGGGTTCATAATTGTATAGAGAAGTGAGAAAACAAACATTTTACGGGTGTGTAGAACGGATAATTTCTCACTACGAGATGGAATAACATTTGCTGTTGTCCCCAAAGCAATACTTATTTTTTCTGTAGCGTCTAATAATCAAATTGTTTGCAGAAAAAAGGCATTATCGGTTGTCTTAGCAAGAAATAAAACTCCATACACAACGCTAAGGCCACACTTAAACATATCTTAGTTTGCCCAAACCCGTCATTAGATTTTCAGATAGGTAAAAATATTTTCTTTTTTTTTCCTTCCTTGTATGTCAGATTATTTTGTGAGTGCTGTTTAATTGTTTGTTTGGTTGTACTTATTAAAGATGAGTTTAATATGCTGGGTATGTATTGCGATTTTTTTTGACCGGTCGCATGTGGGCAAGCAAATATAAGTGGTCTAGTGAAATAGGCAAATTTTATTTCACTGCTAAAATGACTGTTAACTACATAACAGGTATAGAATAATTTTATCATGGAATTCGCTTTTTCAATTATAGAACCATACATTTCATTGGTGAACGGTAACACGGACAATGAAGGTCGCGTAGAGGTCTACCATAAAGGAACATGGGGAACTATTGCTGAAAACATGAGTCACATAGAGGCGTCTTACGTCTGCCGGAAACTTGGCTACCTTGGGGGTATTTCCGCCGGAAGTGGATACTTCGGTCCCGGAACCGGGACGTTCTGGAACATGAATGTCACGTGTTTGCGAACGAGGTGGTGTGAAGCCGTGAAGCACGTGCCCCGCTTGGATGACTATGATCATAGAAATGACGTTGGTGTTATCTGCGGTAAGTGTTAAAGAAAAATAAACCACACAATTTCACTACAAACCCTTTGTTCCAAATTCTATCTATGTGTTGAGACCATAAAACAATGCATATGTGCTGACTAAAAGTCTAGATGTATTCATGGGTACTTAAAATATCCGTACGCGTAAAATGAATGAGTTGGTAAGAATATAATGTTTACGTGTAAACTAACCTATAGTATTATATAACATACATCTACTCTAAAATACCATGACTAATCTTAAAAACGTTTACAATATACCCTGAATGTTTATATAAAGTTACCGGAAGTATTAGGCAATGCACATTAAAACGCTGCCATGCTCAGGAAGAACTTAAAATGTAATGGACAGTAATCACGTAATGTCTACTCTGCAGCAGTAGTATATCCATAAGGCTTATGTCATAGTATACGGTGTTTTACGTCATTTTCAACACGGGCATGCAAGGTTATATATATGACGGTCAATTTTTGTTTTGGTGGAGGCAGACCACCCACTTTTCCTGGGTAGAACCAGTACTGTACACCTTCCGCCATCCATAAGAACCGACATTTTCTCATTTACAAGTCGAGCTCCCAGTGGGATGCGAACCCGCAGTGGTGAGAGGCTAAAGTTTACAACGCAACGTCGTTAACCCCTCGGCCACGGAGACGCTTATGAAATAGAGAATAAAATAAGCTATCCTCTTCCAACGTGTGTTAACTAATACAAATTAGTACTAATTAATAGCAACCCTGAATTAATTACCACAACTTTAACATGTAGCTAAAACCATTAGCGATATATATTGTATTATCTTTTTGGTGACTACATTTAAGTTTTATAAATTATAGTGCCAGGTCAATTACTATTTTCGCGTATTGTTTTATTTTGCCTAAAAATGATATTCATAAGCCACATCTCTGTATTCTTCGAATACTGAAATACACGTAACGAAATGTGGCTGTAAATAAAATCAAAATCATGATTTCTCGTTAAGACAACGTATACCAGAGATATATAACATGTAATAGATTATTTAAATGCTCCGTTAAATTATAAGGAAATCCTTCACTCGATGGTAGACGTATTGTTTTTATTCACTCTGTGACTAGCATACATATGCTCTTTCGTGAAATAAAAAACAGCATACGCCTAACTTCTCGTGAAGAATGTTCTTTTTCATCATGCGCAGAAGTAATTTACCCATATCTATGTTTTTTTATGAAATAATATATTTTACAATTTCAGATCACATGGTGCGACTAATCCCGACCGATGCTGAAGAACCGGACGTGAGTCGACACACTGGAAAGTTAGAAATATATCACCAAAACGTCTGGATACCGATCTGTTTCGACGGGTGGGGACGAGAAGAAACGAGTGTCGCCTGTCAACAACTGGGATTCAGAGAGGGCGCTGCTTTCCATGTAAAGGACGACACAATAATTGATAGTCGTTGGATGGCAAACGTCACGTGCAAAGGAAGTGAAAATAGACTCGACGCATGCGCATTCAACGGATTTCAGTTTAATGACTGTTCAGATTTCAAATACGTATCATTAATTTGCAGTTAAAATTTTGGTCAACAATACATGATCTTAACGTGTAAAACAACAAAGTATTGAACAGTGTTTCACAGACAATATCTATTTATGTCTGTAAGCGTAAACGACCTCATGTACGTGCTTAGACTCATATACGTGCTTCCGAAGGTTTACGGTTTAAGTTAAGACTGTAACAACGCTAAAGGTAACAATTCCGTTGAAGGTAACAATTCCGTTGAAGGTAACAGCCTCCGCTAACAATCACCTCTACCGCTAAAGGTAAAAAAACGATTTCTTCACAGTAACTAAAAAGAACCCGTTTACTCAATTTTCATTGAAATTGTAGATGTTAGCCTTGTTACCTTTAGCGGAAGAGGAGATTGTTACCTTTAGCGGCGGTTGTTTCATTTAAAGTTGAAATTGTTACCTTTAGCGAAGGTTGTTTCATTTAATGTTGAAATTGTTACCTTTAGCGGAGGTTGTTTCATTTAAAGTTGAAATTGTTACCTTTAGCGGCGGCTGTTAGCTTTAGCGGAATTGTTACATTCAGCGTTGTTACAAAGACATTTTAATTCTGATTGTGAAAACTAAGTATTTTCAACTGCGAATATTCAGTGGACAAATAGCATTTAAAAGTTCGTTGAACTCCAGTTGGGTTATGTTAAATGTTTTATCTAGGCTGTTTATCTGTAACAATAATTGACTACTAATTGCTACTTATGTGAGCGTTTTAAACGAAGTCGGATCAATTAAGTACGTCATATTATCTCAGTGTCTCGGTGCTGTATCTCTTTGTCTTGTTTTTGTATCTCAGTGTCTCATTTTGCATATCAGTGTTTCGACTTTTTATCCCAGTCTCTCGTTTTTTTGCATCTCAAATTATCGTGTTTTTATATCAGTCTCTCGTTTTTGTATATCATGTTCTCGTTTGTGTTTCTCAGTGTCTCGTGTTTGTTTCTCATTGGCTCATTTTGTATCTCAGTGTCTCGTGTTTGTATCTCACTAGCTCATTTTGTATCTCAGTGTCTCGTTTTATATTTCAGTCTGTCGTTTTTGCATCTCATATTGTCTCATTTGTTGTGCAAATGAAAATGTATACCTATAAGAGCTGTTATTATCGTGATTGTCATGGTTACGTATGTATGGTGATTGCCATGGTTACGTATGTATGAATCAAACAACTTGTATTTTATTCCAAAGACATGGAATAATAGACCCTCCCAGTGTACAGGTGGGTAGATGTAGGAGGTCCCCGAATAAAAATGACCATGTGGAACTTGCAAAGCGCACAGTTGTAACGCTGAAATGATTATATATAGTGGTTTGATACTGTGAAATGATATTATAATTATATGTAATTAAAGTTGTCTTTGTTTAGTTTTTTTTTGGTTCATGCGATATTGTGTTGTTTTTTTAAATGATAGCCATCATTCCCACGGAATAAAGTTTAAACATGACTTTTAATTGCTACAATGTAACTATCCACTTAAACTACTATGTACGAACTTGGATTCTCATACGTTCTGCTAAGTTTTACGGTTATTAGTAACATAAATTATTATGATAGAAGAAGAAACGTTAGAAGAAAAAACTGTATTTGCCTCGTCATAGGTCTATGGAGGTTTGAGGTCATCCTCCATACACCTTACAAATGTGCATATAACAATATTACAATAAGTCTAAGAAGACCCTTGAGCAAATATGAAATACATAAGCATTATTTTTTTTTGTTTCTCGATCATAGTGGACAGTGTGAATATGTGTACTTATATCTAAAATACATCACTCATATGATAAGGTAAATAATAAGATTAAATGTTAATCAATCAAACAAAAACACCATTATTCGATGATTCTGATTAGTAAGGTATTATTGACTTATTTGAGTCAAATATCTTCTAGATACCTGTCTATCGATCATACCTTTCCCTGCGAAATCGAAACAAGAGGAAAGATATAATTCATAAATGGTAGATTTAAGTCAAAATGTGTGGGTGCCTCTTTTTCCCCATGCAAAACCGCAACACGGGGAAAGATATTACTTGAAAAGAGGCACACATACATATACGTTATGTTTGGCGCCATGTAGTCAACCACATGCAAGTATGCGCATATAGTTGGTTTTACTGAATGGTAATTATACTGAAAGGAAAAAGAAACGCATAATCAAAAAAGTGCCTATACTACACTAGTATATACACCTAATTCCACGTAATATTCCAGATATATCTCAACGTGTTTTGTACAAAAAGAGCTACAACTAATTACAGTAGGACAACTCTGTCATGTAGTAGACCTTTTAATCAAAGTGTACTTTGTTACGCGAAATTCTTTAATGTTGAATTTTCGCTTGAAAAAGCCAAGTCATTTCAGTATTGCGTTTAATGTTAAGAGATTGCAACATTTAAAGCCTAAGTTTGCTCACCAGCTTGAGCCAAATGCGCAGGCCTGCCAAAACTTTTTAACACTAAATCCTGAGATTTTTAAAATTTAAGATTTAAAGCGCGCGAAGAGCATTTTTAAATGGAAATTTGGGGCGCGTGACTTGATTTTTGCACTTATTTTTTTTAAAGTGCAAATTTAAATTATTTATGCAATTAATACAAGTTGATGCATTGTTTGATAGTTATGTAGAAAATAATAGATTAGCATAGTAATTCTATTAGAAAGTCTTGGTTTAATTTCTACCACAACTTTTTTTTTATTGAAAGTGAACTTACTTTTCTACAAAGATGCGTGCTAAATGCAAAACAATGTCTTTCTAACTCTTATATACAAACAGGGAGTACGTTACTCCCTGATACAAATTATAATCATCGTAAACAGCAGTAGATGTTATAGTGGTACCACACACAATGAGTTGCTAGTTCCTCACACTTGCTATTTCAGTTAGGTTGACTAGTTAATAAAGCCACAGATATCTTGCTGCTATTGCAAAAGATGTTAGGTCACTGAAGGAACTAATTATGTCCTTAGGTGTTAATTGTATGTTCAGACGACGCCCACTGATTCGACACTTGTAATTACTCCTCTGACTAGGGAGCGTAACAGGACCAATTCGGTAAACAGCTGATTAACTGGGAAAGTATAGCTGTTAAATCATGAATATTTTGTTTTGATGGAAAATCCGGAGATTGTACACTTAAATCCGGAGATCCGGAGAGCGACTCCGGATTTTAAGCGACTCCGGATTTTATCAGTTGAATTGGCAGGCCTAAATGCGCATTCTGTCGATAATGAAACTTTAAAGGGGTAACCATTGGTGTGTTTGGTGCTGTTTAAACCTTCTTTCCAAAAGGACAGGCCTACTGTCGCCCTGTACCATTCGATTAGCAGTAGCATATTAAACATACAATATAAAGCGGAAATACACATAGTGCGTTTCTTTATCCTTTCAGTATATATACACATAGCAACATGAAACAAAATAACATATACAATAGATTATGTGTGTAAGATGTTTGCTTGTAAAATGCAAAGTTCATGCTAGATATTCAGGTGTACATTTCATGATAGATGTTCAGGTGTAGATTCCTGGGCGGGATTGGAGGCGATGTGATTTTTTAATGGGATGATAACTTGTTTTTGGCTGTCACATATCGCGTATCTTAATCAAACGGTTATCGTACGTCGTTATAATGGGAAACAATTTAATAACAGGATATTTCAACATATTCCATTTATTTAACATGTTTTATGAATTAAATTCAATAGTTGCTTTTGGATATGTCTAGAATTCCATTATGTATCAGGGCATCAGCGACAGGGAGACGTTTGCTCAAACTCCTCTCTCAACCTGCCTACTTTTCCCTATCAGTGACTGGAAAGAGGTTTCTGATATGATACAAAGGAAGAAACTTGAACATGATTGAGAACTTCTCCTTCGTTTGGGAAAATCTTCTGCCTGGAAGCCGGACCATGATGGTCGAGTGTTTAACGACGTTGCGCTGTAAACCGACTAGCCTCTCACCGCTTTGCGGGTTCGAGTCCCGACTTGTGAGAAAGTGTTGATTCTGACGTATGGCGGAATGTATACAGCACTGGTTATATCCAGGAATAATACATAGCCAAAATGTGCTGAAAATGACGTTAAACACCAAACAAACCATTCAAATACACACCAGGAGTAAATTATCATATTTAGTTAAGTTATTTCAGATACGCGTCGCCGATTAATTATAACAATTAGTTGAGCTATTTCAGATACGCGTCGCCGGTTTATTATAATATTTAGTTAAGCTATTTCAGATAATTATCATATTTAGTTAAGCTATTTCAGATACGCGTCGCTGGTTAACTCATCATATTTATAAGTAAGTCATTTCAGATACACGTCGCTGGTTAATAACATATTTAGTCAAGCTATTTCAGATACGCGTCGCGGGTTAATTATCATATTTAGTTATAAGTAAGTCATTTAAGATACGCGTCGCTGGTTAATTATCATATTTGGTTAAAAGTAAGTCATTTCAGATACGCGTCGCCAGTTAATTAACATATTTAGTTAAGCTATTTCAGATACGCTTCGCGGGTTAATTATCATATTTAGTTATAAGTAAGTCATTTCAGATACGCGTCGCCGGTTAATAAACATATTTAGTTAAACTATTTCAGATATGTGTCGCTGGTGAATTATCATATTTAGTTATAAGTAAGTCATTTTATATACCCGTCGCCGGTTAATTAACATATTTAGTAAATCTATTTCAGATGCGCGTCGCGGGTTATCATATTTAGTTATTTCAGATATGAGTCGCTGGTTAACTATCATATTTAAAATGGGCACTTAAAGCTACTCAGTCTTTATATCAATCGATTTCTTCTTTGTAGGCGTGTCCTTATTTGTATATTCACGTTCACCAGCTCATGTCGAAATCGGGTATTTAAGCGAGCAAACATAGCACAGGAAAGCATTTAGACATCGTACCTATACATTGCATAGGTAACAGTAATTTTTACAGAAAAAAAAAAGTTTCCCTCTTTCGGGGCTCGAACACGCGACCTTTTCATTTCAAGTTTGGTGCTCTGTCCACTGACGTATAACGCTACTTGGGGAAATAGTATACTAACTACCATTTCTTGTGAGGCAAAATAATTTATTTGAACGCGATTCAAGATGGATCAATAAATATGTCTATATTGTCGCACGTGTAAATTAACATTGCCTGGTGTAATACTGTATGCTATCAATATGAAACTAATATTTCATCTCAAAACAACCATATCTCGACTCGTTATCTAGCGCTTGATGAAATTGTGTGCGCGCTAGTTATTACGTAATGCCTATTTAATGTTGAAAATACTACACCATACCATTAAATAGCCGTTCCATTAAATGGTCTAGTCGTTCAGCGCACATCCTTCAAAATTGTGCAAGGCTTTGGTTCAAATCCCGTTCCGGAAAAAAATATATATTTTTATCACATATACTCTGAAGCCGTATATTTATCGATGTTACGGAGGCTATATAAAAATGTGAATTTTTTTACGCATCGATTTCTGCCTTACATTTGGGGTGTTCGTCGATTTGAAACTTCTTCACACGTGACTCATTCACATTCACGAGTTATTACCAGTTAAACTAGGGACTGTGTAGCTTTAAGTAAATACGCTTTGCATCAAAGTGAGGACATGTCGTCACATTACGTCATTTTCGGTATTTCACATGTGATCCCGAAGAATGACGGGACTGACCGAGCGTTCACAATTGCCGGGCAATCGGAACTGCCTCATCGGATTCCGTCACTCCGAGTACGGAAATTGGCGAAGAGTTCCGATCGGAATGCCGGGCAGCGCAGGTATGATAGTAACCCAGTTTGGACACTAAAACCGGGCTATCTACCGGCGGCAAATTTCTTGCTTTTCCGGCTGTTTTTGACGATTTCCTGCCAGAAATGTTAATAAAAGTAATTATACGTGTGTTATTTATTGTCAAATGCCCCCAAAAATATTAATCTAAAAACAGTTTAAACCAATCTACGGAGGAAGATTGTTTTCGAATATACGGCTTGAAAACGGTACAGTAAATTAGTGCACATAAACAAACAGTGTTTTGTAAACTGTTGTGCTTCTACTTTTTTTACTGTTGTTGATGTTGCTGCTGTTGCTGCTGCTGATGATGCTTTGCTTATCTGCTGCTAACGTTTTGCTGCTGCTATTGCTGCTGCTGCTGATGATGATGCTTATCTGCTGTTACTGCTGCTACTGCTGCTGCTGATGCTGATGATGATGATGCTTATCTGTTGCTACTATTTTTGCTGCTGCTGATGATGATGATGCTTATCTACTGCTACTGTTTTCGCTACTGCTGCTGCTGCTGCTGCTGCTGCTGATAATGATGATTCTTATCTACTGTTTTTGTTGCTGCTGGAGATACTGCTACTGTTTTTGCTGCTGCCGTTGCTGATGCTTATCTGCTGCTACTGTTTATCTGCTGCTACTGCTGCTGCTGCTGATGATGATGATCATGCTTATCTGCTAATACTCTTGTTGCTGCTGCTACTGCTGCTGCTGCTGATGATGATGATGCTTATCTGCTGCTACTGTTTTTGCTCCTCCTGTTGCTATTGTAGCTGCTGCTGCTGATGATGATGCTTATCTGCTGCTACTGCTGCTGATGATGATGATGCTTATCTGCTGCTACTGTTTTTGCTGCTGCTAGTGCTGCTGCTGCTGATGATGATGATGCTTATCTGCTGCTACTGTTTTTGTTGCTGCTAGTGATATTGCTACTTTTTTTGCTGCTGCTGCTACTGTTGCTGATAATGATGATGCTTATCTGCTGCTACTGTTTTTGCTGCTGCTGCTACTGCTGCTGCTGATGATGATATGATGCTTATCTGCTGCTACTCTTTTTCTGCTGCTACTCCTGCTGCTGCTGATGATGATGATGTTTATCTGCTTCTACTGTTTGTGCTCCTCCTGTTGCTGTTGTGGCTGCTGCTGATGATGATGATGATGATGCTTATATGTTGCTACTGTTTTTGCTTCTGCTGCTGCTGCTGTTGTAGTAACTGCGGCTGCCGCTGCTGCTGCTGATGATGATGATTATGATGATACTTATCTACTGCTTCTGTTTTTGCTGTTGTTGTTGCTGCTGCTGCTGCTGATGATGATGTTGATGATGATGATGATGCTTATCTGCTGCTACTGTTTTTGCTGTTGTTGCTGCTGCTAATGATGATGCTTATATGCTGCTACTGTGTTTGCTGCTGCTGATGATGATGATGATGTTGTTGATGATGTTTATCTGCTGCTACTGTTTTTGCTGCTGCTGCTGATGTTGCTGTTGCTGCTGCTGCTGCTGCTGATGATGATGATGGTTATATTTTATGATGATGATGATCCTTGAGACAGTGATGTTATGCTGCTGCTGCTGTGATGATTGTGATGCTGAATATGGAGACTGTGGTGAAGGTGGTGTTGTGGTTGTAGAAATGCTGCAGGTGATGATGATGATACTGCTGCTGCTGTTGCTGCTACGGCTGCTGCTACTGTTTTTGCTACTGCTGCTGCTGCTGCTGATGATGATTCTTATCTGCTGCTACTATTTTTGCTGCTGCTGCTGTTGCTGATAATGATGATGCTTATCTGATGCTACTGTTTTTGCTGCTGCTGCTGCTGTTGTAGCTACTGCTGCTGCTGCTGATGATGATTATGATGATACTTATATACTGCTACTGTTTTTGCTGTTGTTGTTGTTGCTGCTGCTGCTGCTGATGATGATGATGATGATGATGATGATGCTTATCTGCTGCTACTGTTTTTGCTGCTGCTGATGTAGCTGCTGATGCTGCTGCTGCCGCTGCGGCAGCTGCTGATGATGATGATGCTTATCTGCTGCTACTGTTTTTGTTGCTGCAGCTGCTGATGATGCTGATGATGATGTTTATATGCTGCTACTGTTTTTGATGCTGCTGCTGCTGATGTTGCTGTTGCTGCTGATGTTGCTGCTGCTGCTGCTGATGATGATGATTATGATGATGATTATGGTGATATTTTATGATGATGATGATCCTTGAAACAGTGATGTTATGCTGCTTCTGCTGAGATACTTGTGATGCTGAATATGGAGACTGTGGTGAAGGTGGTGTTGTGGTTGTGGAAATGCTGCAGGTGATGATGATGATACTGCTGCTGCTGTTGCTGCTACGGCTGCTGCTACTGGAGATGCGGCTGCTGCTGCTTATAACAATATGCTGTTGCTACTGCTGCTGCTATTGTTGCTAAGGATAATGATGATGATGATGATGATGATGATGATGATGATGATGATGATGATGATGATGATGGAGACTGTGTTGATGTTGTGGAAATGCTGCTTTTTCTGCTGCTGCTGCTGATGATGATGATGACGATTATGATGATGACGATGATGCTTTGCTCAGTTTTCCTGCTGCTGTTGCTACTGCTGCTGTTGTTGCAGATGATGATGATCATGATGCATCATGGAGACATTTTTTAGTTGTGATAATGCTTTTGCTACTGCTGTTGCTGATGATAATGCAGAATATGATTGTTTGTTTTTAGCTCTACTGATCAAAGATCAGCAGAGCTTATGCCGTGGCGCGGCATCCGTCGTTCGTCCGTCCGTCCGTCCGTCCGTAAACTTTTTTTTGTGGCGACTACTCCTCTGAAACTGCTTGACGAATTTTCATGGAGCTTCACAGGAATGTTACTCATGATGTCTAGTTGATCATAGCAAACATTCAGGTCGGCCGAAAATTCAAGATGGCCGCCAGGGTTAAAAAATGCGATATTGTGGCGACTACTTCTCAAAATTATAAGTGATATTGATTTGGAACCTTTACCAAAATGACTGGCACGACATGTAGTTGGTCCTAACCAAAGTTCATTTTGATGGGATGTCAAATTTTTTGTTTACATAGAGTTATATAGGTTGTTCTTTCGTTGTGGAAATGCTGCTGCTGCTGCTGTTGTTGCTGCTGCTTCTCCTCTGCTGCTGTTGTTGCTGCTGTTGTTGTGGCTGCTGCTCCTGCTGAGATGATAATGATGATCTAATATATTTATGAGGAGTCTGAAGATGGGTAAAACATCCTTACAGAATATATATAAACATCGTCGATTTCTGTATGCTAGCGGGTTTCCTACCTGATTCTGGTCGATGAGTAAACTTAACTTAGGATTTGCATGCATGCCACACTTTTATATATATAAGGATTAAATAAACACGTCGCTTATTTATGTATTCAACCGTGCTTGCTACCGGATCTTATATATTGGAACCGGGCAGATAAGTAAACTGAAATTAAGGAGTGCGTGCATGTCACTAATATAGATGTATAAAAGGAGAATCTAGAAACACTCCCTACTTCTATATACAATAGGACTTTCAACGGGGCCGCACATATAGATAAAATAATAAAATACAAACACTTTATATGGGTAAACTCACTATCGGGTTTGCATGAATTCAGAATATATAGACATAGCAGAATGCTACAGGATGTTATATATTGATACCGGTTAGATTTGTAAACTCACTTTAGGGATTGCAATCATATGTGACACATATAGATATGGGCCACACTTAAAAATATAGTGTTTGCCCTTTCACGATCGACACGAAAATATGGCCCTATGAAGTATGTTTTTCCCATTCTAAGAACATCTTTACTGCACCCCGTAGTACTTTAATTAGGCAAGATATGACGGAAAGCCGCCAGTTTTACGATGTGTAAAATACATTGTACACGCTTGCGTTTTAAATGCTTCTGTTTATAATTTTTCATTTGCATATTGCATTGAATGCATGTGTTAAAAGCTCTACTTCAATATTACGGCCATTTTTCTTGTTGCTCTGTTTGTATTTCAAGTCAACACTGGTGATAATAATCATATATTCTGCCAACATGGCTAAAACAATTAAACAAGTCAATATTTTTAAACATTTTTAACGATTGTTTCATATATTAATCATGCCAATTAAGTTGATTAATTAAAATATCATCGTTTTTCTTTCCTTTTTATTAAATTTTGCTTTTTAACAAATAAAATAAAATATGTGCCTCCCAGCATAACTAAAATTTGAAATTGGGGTCGGGAAAGTGCAAACAGTCCTAGTCAGAACAGTGGTTCTAAAAAATGGTCAATGTTTTATCGATCTTCATAAATACATGGATGATGCCATATATTGATACTGGGTATATGGGTTAAACAGAGTTTAGGTTTGCATATCTATCTGACACAGATATTAGAAAAACATACTTACACCGCTCATTTCGGCATTCTACCGGGCTTGCTACCGGATCTTATATATTGATACCGGGTAGATGGGTTAACAGAGTTTAGGGTCTGCATATCTATCTGACACATACAGATATTAGTAAAATCATACTTTCACAGCCTACTTTGGTATTTTACCATGCTTTATACCCATATTTGGGTATTCGACCGGGCTTCCTACCGGGTTATATATATTTATTATATATATTATACAGTAAGCGGGAGAGGTCACTATACTTGCTTTGCACACATACAGATATAAGGGTATAAGGGAAATCAAGCATTCCATATTTGGGTTTTCGACCGGGCTTGCTACCGAATCATATATATTTATACCGAGTAGACGGGAGGTCATTATTGGCTTTGCTCACTTACAGGTATAAAGGAAATCAAGCACCCCATATATGGGTATTCGATCGGGCTTGCTACCGGATCATATATATTTATACCGAGTAAACGGGAGAGGTCAGTATTGGCTTTGCTCACTTACAGGTATAAGGGAAATCAAGGACCCCGTTTTGGGGTATTCGACCGGGCTTGCTACCGGATCATATATATTTATACCGAGTAAACGGGAGAGGTCCCTATTGGCTTTGCTCACTTACAGGTATAAGGGAAATCAAGGACCCCGTTTTGGGGTATTCGACCGGGCTTGCTACCGGATCATATATATTTATACCGAGTAAACGGGAGAGGTCCCTATTGGCTTTGCTCACTTACAGGTATAAGGGAAATCAAGGACCCCGTTTAGGGGTATTCGACCGGGCTTGCTACCGGATCATATATATTTATACCGAGTAAACGGGAGAGGTCCCTATTGGCTTTGCTCACTTACAGGTATAAGGGAAATCAAGGACCCCGTTTTGGGGTATTCGACCGGGCTTGCTACCGGATCATATATATTTATATCGAGTAGACTGGATAGGTCAAAATTGGACTTGCTCGCTTACAGGTTCAAGGTAAATGAAGCACCCCGTTTTGGGGTATTCGACCGGGCTTGCTACCGGATAATATATATTTATACCGAGTGGACTGGATAGGTCACTACTGGCTTTGCTCACTTACAGGTATAAAGGAGATAAAGCACCCCATATTTGGGTATTTGACCAGGCTTGTTACCGGATCATAAATATTTATACCGAGTACACGGGAGAGGTCAGTATTGGCTACATTGGAGAGGTCACTATTGGCTTTGCTCACTTATAGGTATAAGGTAGTAGTAATAATAATAATAATAATTGAAATCCGAAAGGATATTATTTCCCAATAACTAATCATTACAAAAGTTTTAAATTGTGTGTAAGTAAAGGGAAATATCATGTTGTAACGTTTTTGTTATTTTTTTGACATAGAATATATGCAATTATTGTATATACACATCTGCATTATCTATGCATTGTCTTAAAGTTTGGTTTTGCTTTGTGTTTCATAATAAACAATACACAATATATACTCAGTTGCATTGTATATGCAAAAACGTTTGGTTATGTTTGATTGTGCTATGATATAGCAATAAAATAGATTCACTTGCATTATATCCTAGACGATACATTGTGCAATGCCACATGTATGTTGTTGTAATCGTCATGATAAGTTATGTATTATTTGTTTGTTTAGTGCTTGAAATCTTTATCAGATGATATATATATAAACTGAAAACATGATATTAACATATTGCATTTAAATACATGCCTTTATATGTTTATAGTAATGTGTATGAACAATATATCAAATAATATTCATAATACGTAAAATAAAAATGTAAAATAAAATAAAATATAAATATTTACAAAGATGCAATGTCCATGGAATGTGAATTTTAATCTCACGTGGGCTTACTCATATTTTGTATTACATAGTGAAAGACTGTGTGTATAAAATAGATGATTAAATGATATGAACATATTTATACCATCTTCTCCATATGTACATTTGTTTATGTTGTTTCATTTCGTATTACCTGTCATTGTATTGTGTTAACTATGTGTATCCACACAGGCCGTAAGGCCTATTGGAATTTTGAATAAAACATATACTAATATCTTTATTTCAAGAGGATAACATTTGGCTACATATGGTCCTCAGACAAAATATAATATGTTTACAGTTTATACAAACATAATTAAAACAATGGAACAAAAATAATAAGATGTCTAGAAACTTTATGATTTTCCTAAAAGGCTTGTATTTGAGATACATTGATTAAAGGGGGTACATCCGGCTGTTCATATGGGCCTAGGGTCCGAGTGATATATTTGTGCCTTAAAATACATCCGGTTTTTTTAAAAGTAAATATGATAATTTCGGTTTTAAATATTTCATTATTGTAACAAAAACTCTGATATTGCAATAAAGCATGTTTCACTTAATACATTATGTTTATTGAGCGAATATGTGAACAAAAGTAATGTCAAAGGTTTTAACTACCCGTTACGACCTTTATACACACATGTTTGTTATTGACAATGTGTTGTATATACAATGCATGCACATGTGCGTGCGTGCGTGCGTTCGTGCGTGCGTGCGTGTCATGCATGAATGTATGCATGTATGTATGCGACCCTTTACTACTGAGGCCTCGATATGCACACGCCAATCTACCAGATATTAATATATCTAAGATTCGGTAGTTAGCCCGGTGGAATTCACTAACAGTGAACTCTCCTGTGTACTCTGTATAAATATATCATATCAGGTAGCGAGCCCGGTAGAATACATAACTATGGAGTACTTCACTTCCCTTATATATATAAGTGTGCAAACGCACACATAGTGAACACTCCTGTAAAAATATATCAGATCAGGTAGCAAGCCCGGTAGAATGCCCAAATATGGGGTGCTTGATTTCCCTTATACCTGTAAGTGAGCAAAGCCAATATTTACCTCTCCTGTCTACTCAATATAAATATTTATTATATAACCTATAAATAGACGCGTTTTCATTGGCTAAAAAGTAATTTTTTAGAAAAAATATCTAGCGATATTGACCTGTTTTTTTCTGATATTGACCAGTTTTATAAATAGTAACAGGGGAAGACCGGGGAATCCCACGAGCCGCCTATTAATATCAGCACGATAAATTGAGGGTTATATAATAAAACAGTTATGGACTTTTCAGCTGTTATACATGATGTTGATATGTACCAAAAAATCATTATTGACCTCGGCTATCGCCTCGGTCAATAATGATTTTTTTGGTGCATATCACATCATGTATAACAGCTGAAAAGTCCATAATTGTATAATATTATCCGGTAGCAAGCCCGGTCGAATACCCAAATATGGAGTGCTTGATTTCCATTATATCTATAGTTGAGCAAAGCCAATAGTGACCTCTCCCGTCAACTTTTATAGATAAAGGTGTAATGAATATAATACACTGAAATACACAAAAAATCTTTTCACGGAGTTTCCTTAGCCGTTTTAGAACGTTCCTGGGTCTATTTCGATAGATTTTTTTCTGTTGTATGAAATAATATGAAAGCCACATAGTAATAAATCTAGACTAATTGAACTGTATATAATTGATTTGGGGAAAATCAACAACAGTCACGTGGGATGATGCACATGTATACAGTTGCGTAAAAAAGCGGTTAAAATACTTTTCCGTACTCATTGAAATAGTTATCGCACGCACGCTCGACACGCGCGCACGCACGCACAAACACACCCACACACCCACATTAGCAATTGTAAAATAAAAAATAATAACATAAAATTAAAACTTGAACTTATTGTTTTACGCGAGCTATTAGCGCATCAGATATAATGCATGAAAACAAAAATTCAAAAAAGCATTTACATATAAAAATAGAAAAAAAGAAATAAATATGAATAAAAATAACAATCAAATAATCATATCTCAAATATGGACTAGAGAATAGTATTACATCTAGTATTAAAATGTATCCAGTTTATTTTCAATGTGTGTATCAACATATATTTACGATTCAATGGATTGATCCAAATATAAGTTGCTTGATTTACATTGATTGTCGTTTTTAACGACACAAAGTCTTATGAAATCATAAAAACTATATATGTAAAGTTATAAACTTGCATACAATTGTTGTGTGTATGATAGGTTCTGGATATGTCAATACTATTATGCAAACATGAACTAATATAAATACAATAAAACATCAATGTTTGAAGGTTCAGTGGATCAGCTTGTATGTTTCGTCTGCTGGCCTAGACAACATTGATTACCTTACATACATTTTTGGTATATTGTTTTGAAAGAATGAATTCTCAATTGAAAACACCATTGCATGACAGCTCAGGAGATCAGTGTTTACGTTTCGTCAACTGGGTTTTAAACATTAGTTTTATTGTATACACATCACCTAAAGGTTGAATCAGTCTTAAAGGGAGTACATCAGGATTTTTCTAGAAACATCTTAATTTACAAAAATGTTCCAATTCATGATAAAACACTTATATCAGTCAAAATATGATGTTAGAACCATTTATACACCATATACACCATATAGCACCATATAGCTATGACGGAATCTGACGTAAAATGCTGAAATTAACCCTGGTGCGTCACCTAGGATAGCGTGTATTACTGTGCAGAGTGAGTTTCTTTGCAAATAAGGGATCGTTTTAAGGCTCATTCATTATGTTTAGGCCCTTTAGAATAGAAAATATAATTATTTGTCAATTTTAAGTCGGACCCCTCAACCACCATTAAAAGCCTGATGTACCCCCTTTAATCAATGTATCTCAAATACCACCTTTTTAGAAAAATCAGGAAATTTCTAGACATTTCATCATTTTATTATTTTTGTACCAGTGTTTTAATTATGTTTGTATAAAAGGTAAATATATTCTATTTTGTCTGAGGTCCATGTCTGAGGACCATATGTTAGATTGGCTTGTAGCCAAATATGTTATCCTCTTGAAATAAAGATATGATTATTATTATTATTATTATTATTATTATTATTTTTACTTTATACCTATAAGTGAGCAAAGCCAATAGTGACCTCAACCGTCTACTCGGTATAAATATATGTGATCCGGTAGCAAGCCAGGTCAAATACATAAAATATGGGGTGCTTGATTTCCCTTATTCCTATAAATGAGCAAAGCCAATAGTGACCTCTCCCGTCTACTCGGTATAAATATATGTTATCCGGTAGCAAGTCCGGTCGAATAACCAAATATGTTGTGCTTGATTTCCCTTATACATGTAAGTGAACAAAGCCAGTATTGACCCCTCCTGTCTACTCTGTATAAATATATATGATCCGGTAGCAAGCCCGGTCGAATACCCGAATACGGGGTGCTTCATTTCCCTTATAACTATAAGTGAGCAAAGTCAATAGTGACCTCTCCCGTCTACTCGGTATAAATATATATATATATGAAATACCCATATATGGGTATAAAGCACGTTAGAATACCAAACTAGGCGGTGTTAGTATATTTTTCTAATATCTATATTTGTCAGATAGATATGCAGACCCTAAACTCAGTTAAGCCATCTACCCGGTATCGATATATAAGATCCGGTAGTAAGGACGGTAAAATACCAAACTAGGCGGTGTATGTTTTCCTAATATCTATATGTGTCAGATAGGTATGCAGACTTAAACTCATTAAACTCATATACCTGATATCATTATATAAGATCCGGTAGCAAGCCCTGTTGAAGACCAAACTAAGCGGTGGAAGAATATTTTTATATTATCTATATTTGTCAGATAGATATGCAGACCCTAAACTCAGTTAAGCCATCTACCCGGTATCGATATATAAGATCCGGTAGTAAGGACGGTAGAATACCAAAGTAGGCGGTGTATGTTTTCCTAATATCTATATGTGTCAGATAGGTATACAGACTTAAACTCAGTTAACTCATAAACCTGATATCAATATATAAGATCAGGTAGAAAGCCCGATATAATCCCAAACAAGGCGGTGTGAGTATGTGACCCTAAACACAGTTAACCTATCTACGCGGTATCAATATATAAGATCCGGTAGCAAGCCCGGTAGAAGACCAAACTAGGCGGTGGAAGCATATTTTTCTATTATCTATATTTTCCAAATAGATATGCAGACTTAAACTCAGTTAACTCATATACCTGATATCAATATATAAGATCCGGTAGCAAGCCCGATAGAATCCCAAACAAGGCGGTGTGAGTATGTGACCCTAAACACAGTTAACCTATCTACGCGGAATCAATATATAAGATCCGGTAGCAAGCCCGGTAGAAGACCAAATTAGGCGGTGGAAACATATGTTTCTATTATCTATATTTTCCAGATAGATATGCAGACTTAAACTCAGTTAACCCACATGCTTCCCACCCTAAAGTAAGCTTACTCATGTACCAGGTATCAATATAGAACATCTGGTTGACATCCTGGAATACCCATATAAGAGTAGTTTGCATTTTTTCGGTAGCAAGTCCGTACAATAATGAATATGAGTATTTATATTTTCATCTTAACATCTTGAAACATATTTATGTTTGCCTTTCCCGGTCCTAATTTCAAATTTTGGGTAGATAGGTAGGCCGGTAGGCAGTCAAATAAAACAAATGAAAGAAGAATATCTTATATAGTGATAACAGAACAACAGAAACCTTATTGTTGTAATAATTAATAAATTGACCTCTCCCGTCTACTTGGTTTATAACATCCGGTAGCAAGCCCGGTCGAACACCCAAATATGGAGTGTTTCATTTCCCTTATATGTATATGTGTGCAAACCGAATATTGACCTTTCCTGGTATAAATATATAAGATCAGGTAGCAAGCCCGGTCGAATACCCAATTATGAAGTGTTTGATTTCCCTTATATGTATAAATGTGCAAACCCACTGGTGAACTCTCCCGTCTACTTGGTATAAATATATACAATCCGGTAGCAAGCCCGGTAGACTACCCACTCAGAGGGTGTATGTGTATGTGTTTGGAGTTTCTCCATAAATTAATATATATAATATTGCAGTCTGGGTTTGACTGAGACTGTTCGTGAAAGGAAGTGAAATATTCTTGCTACCCGTTCACGCCCTCTTGCCGTTAAGATCCGTTAGCAAACCAGATAAAATACACAAATAAAGAACGTTTGTAACTAACATATTTTCTTTTCTCATTTAATAAAGAAAAGGTTTACCTATTGGAATCTGAAAGCTGATTATATTTCTGTCATAGAAGGCGTTCATTCGTCTGTTCTTTGGAACGTATTTTCAACAGTGCTGGGATTGATGTTACACTCACTCAGTCACTCAGTCGCTTGCTCGCTCACTCACTCACTCAGTCAGTCAGTCAGTCAGTCAGTCAGTCAGTCAGTCAGTCAGTCAGTCAGTCAGTCAGTCAGTCAGTCAGTCAGTCAGTCAGTCAGTCAGTCAGTCAGTCAGTCAGTCAGTCAGTCAGTCAGTCAGTCAGTCAGTCAGTCAGTCAGTCAGTCAGTCAGTCAGTCAGTCAGTCAGTCAGTCAGTCAGTCAGTCAGTCAGTCAGTCAGTCAGTCAGTCAGTCAGTCAGTCAGTCAGTCAGTCAGTCAGTCAGTCAGTCAGTCAGTCAGTCAGTCAGTCAGTCAGTCAGTCAGTCAGTCAGTCAGTCAGTCAGTCAGTCAGTCAGTCAGTCAGTCAGTCAGTCAGTCAGTCAGTCAGTCAGTCAGTCAGTCAGTCAGTCAGTCAGTCAGTCAGTCAGTCAGTCAGTCAGTCAGTCAGTCAGTCAGTCAGTCAGTCAGTCAGTCAGTCAGTCAGTCAGTCAGTCAGTCAGTCAGTCAGTCAGTCAGTCAGTCAGTCAGTCAGTCAGTCAGTCAGTCAGTCAGTCAGTCAGTCAGTCAGTCAGTCAGTCAGTCAGTCAGTCAGTCAGTCAGTCAGTCAGTCAGTCAGTCAGTCAGTCAGTCAGTCAGTCAGTCAGTCAGTCAGTCAGTCAGTCAGTCAGTCAGTCAGTCAGTCAGTCAGTCAGTCAGTCAGTCAGTCAGTCAGTCAGTCAGTCAGTCAGTCAGTCAGTCAGTCAGTCAGTCAGTCAGTCAGTCAGTCAGTCAGTCAGTCAGTCAGTCAGTCAGTCAGTCAGTCAGTCAGTCAGTCAGTCAGTCAGTCAGTCAGTCAGTCAGTCAGTCAGTCAGTCAGTCAGTCAGTCAGTCAGTCAGTCAGTCAGTCAGTCAGTCAGTCAGTCAGTCAGTCAGTCAGTCAGTCAGTCAGTCAGTCAGTCAGTCAGTCAGTCAGTCAGTCAGTCAGTCAGTCAGTCAGTCAGTCAGTCAGTCAGTCAGTCAGTCAGTCAGTCAGTCAGTCAGTCAGTCAGTCAGTCAGTCAGTCAGTCAGTCAGTCAGTCAGTCAGTCAGTCAGTCAGTCAGTCAGTCAGTCAGTCAGTCAGTCAGTCAGTCAGTCAGTCAGTCAGTCAGTCAGTCAGTCAGTCAGTCAGTCAGTCAGTCAGTCAGTCAGTCAGTCAGTCAGTCAGTCAGTCAGTCAGTCAGTCAGTCAGTCAGTCAGTCAGTCAGTCAGTCAGTCAGTCAGTCAGTCAGTCAGTCAGTCAGTCAGTCAGTCAGTCAGTCAGTCAGTCAGTCAGTCAGTCAGTCAGTCAGTCAGTCAGTCAGTCAGTCAGTCAGTCAGTCAGTCAGTCAGTCAGTCAGTCAGTCAGTCAGTCAGTCAGTCAGTCAGTCAGTCAGTCAGTCAGTCAGTCAGTCAGTCAGTCAGTCAGTCAGTCAGTCAGTCAGTCAGTCAGTCAGTCAGTCAGTCAGTCAGTCAGTCAGTCAGTCAGTCAGTCAGTCAGTCAGTCAGTCAGTCAGTCAGTCAGTCAGTCAGTCAGTCAGTCAGTCAGTCAGTCAGTCAGTCAGTCAGTCAGTCAGTCAGTCAGTCAGTCAGTCAGTCAGTCAGTCAGTCAGTCAGTCAGTCAGTCAGTCAGTCAGTCAGTCAGTCAGTCAGTCAGTCAGTCAGTCAGTCAGTCAGTCAGTCAGTCAGTCAGTCAGTCAGTCAGTCAGTCAGTCAGTCAGTCAGTCAGTCAGTCAGTCAGTCAGTCAGTCAGTCAGTCAGTCAGTCAGTCAGTCAGTCAGTCAGTCAGTCAGTCAGTCAGTCAGTCAGTCAGTCAGTCAGTCAGTCAGTCAGTCAGTCAGTCAGTCAGTCAGTCAGTCAGTCAGTCAGTCAGTCAGTCAGTCAGTCAGTCAGTCAGTCAGTCAGTCAGTCAGTCAGTCAGTCAGTCAGTCAGTCAGTCAGTCAGTCAGTCAGTCAGTCAGTCAGTCAGTCAGTCAGTCAGTCAGTCAGTCAGTCAGTCAGTCAGTCAGTCAGTCAGTCAGTCAGTCAGTCAGTCAGTCAGTCAGTCAGTCAGTCAGTCAGTCAGTCAGTCAGTCAGTCAGTCAGTCAGTCAGTCAGTCAGTCAGTCAGTCAGTCAGTCAGTCAGTCAGTCAGTCAGTCAGTCAGTCAGTCAGTCAGTCAGTCAGTCAGTCAGTCAGTCAGTCAGTCAGTCAGTCAGTCAGTCAGTCAGTCAGTCAGTCAGTCAGTCAGTCAGTCAGTCAGTCAGTCAGTCAGTCAGTCAGTCAGTCAGTCAGTCAGTCAGTCAGTCAGTCAGTCAGTCAGTCAGTCAGTCAGTCAGTCAGTCAGTCAGTCAGTCAGTCAGTCAGTCAGTCAGTCAGTCAGTCAGTCAGTCAGTCAGTCAGTCAGTCAGTCAGTCAGTCAGTCAGTCAGTCAGTCAGTCAGTCAGTCAGTCAGTCAGTCAGTCAGTCAGTCAGTCAGTCAGTCAGTCAGTCAGTCAGTCAGTCAGTCAGTCAGTCAGTCAGTCAGTCAGTCAGTCAGTCAGTCAGTCAGTCAGTCAGTCAGTCAGTCAGTCAGTCAGTCAGTCAGTCAGTCAGTCAGTCAGTCAGTCAGTCAGTCAGTCAGTCAGTCAGTCAGTCAGTCAGTCAGTCAGTCAGTCAGTCAGTCAGTCAGTCAGTCAGTCAGTCAGTCAGTCAGTCAGTCAGTCAGTCAGTCAGTCAGTCAGTCAGTCAGTCAGTCAGTCAGTCAGTCAGTCAGTCAGTCAGTCAGTCAGTCAGTCAGTCAGTCAGTCAGTCAGTCAGTCAGTCAGTCAGTCAGTCAGTCAGTCAGTCAGTCAGTCAGTCAGTCAGTCAGTCAGTCAGTCAGTCAGTCAGTCAGTCAGTCAGTCAGTCAGTCAGTCAGTCAGTCAGTCAGTCAGTCAGTCAGTCAGTCAGTCAGTCAGTCAGTCAGTCAGTCAGTCAGTCAGTCAGTCAGTCAGTCAGTCAGTCAGTCAGTCAGTCAGTCAGTCAGTCAGTCAGTCAGTCAGTCAGTCAGTCAGTCAGTCAGTCAGTCAGTCAGTCAGTCAGTCAGTCAGTCAGTCAGTCAGTCAGTCAGTCAGTCAGTCAGTCAGTCAGTCAGTCAGTCAGTCAGTCAGTCAGTCAGTCAGTCAGTCAGTCAGTCAGTCAGTCAGTCAGTCAGTCAGTCAGTCAGTCAGTCAGTCAGTCAGTCAGTCAGTCAGTCAGTCAGTCAGTCAGTCAGTCAGTCAGTCAGTCAGTCAGTCAGTCAGTCAGTCAGTCAGTCAGTCAGTCAGTCAGTCAGTCAGTCAGTCAGTCAGTCAGTCAGTCAGTCAGTCAGTCAGTCAGTCAGTCAGTCAGTCAGTCAGTCAGTCAGTCAGTCAGTCAGTCAGTCAGTCAGTCAGTCAGTCAGTCAGTCAGTCAGTCAGTCAGTCAGTCAGTCAGTCAGTCAGTCAGTCAGTCAGTCAGTCAGTCAGTCAGTCAGTCAGTCAGTCAGTCAGTCAGTCAGTCAGTCAGTCAGTCAGTCAGTCAGTCAGTCAGTCAGTCAGTCAGTCAGTCAGTCAGTCAGTCAGTCAGTCAGTCAGTCAGTCAGTCAGTCAGTCAGTCAGTCAGTCAGTCAGTCAGTCAGTCAGTCAGTCAGTCAGTCAGTCAGTCAGTCAGTCAGTCAGTCAGTCAGTCAGTCAGTCAGTCAGTCAGTCAGTCAGTCAGTCAGTCAGTCAGTCAGTCAGTCAGTCAGTCAGTCAGTCAGTCAGTCAGTCAGTCAGTCAGTCAGTCAGTCAGTCAGTCAGTCAGTCAGTCAGTCAGTCAGTCAGTCAGTCAGTCAGTCAGTCAGTCAGTCAGTCAGTCAGTCAGTCAGTCAGTCAGTCAGTCAGTCAGTCAGTCAGTCAGTCAGTCAGTCAGTCAGTCAGTCAGTCAGTCAGTCAGTCAGTCAGTCAGTCAGTCAGTCAGTCAGTCAGTCAGTCAGTCAGTCAGTCAGTCAGTCAGTCAGTCAGTCAGTCAGTCAGTCAGTCAGTCAGTCAGTCAGTCAGTCAGTCAGTCAGTCAGTCAGTCAGTCAGTCAGTCAGTCAGTCAGTCAGTCAGTCAGTCAGTCAGTCAGTCAGTCAGTCAGTCAGTCAGTCAGTCAGTCAGTCAGTCAGTCAGTCAGTCAGTCAGTCAGTCAGTCAGTCAGTCAGTCAGTCAGTCAGTCAGTCAGTCAGTCAGTCAGTCAGTCAGTCAGTCAGTCAGTCAGTCAGTCAGTCAGTCAGTCAGTCAGTCAGTCAGTCAGTCAGTCAGTCAGTCAGTCAGTCAGTCAGTCAGTCAGTCAGTCAGTCAGTCAGTCAGTCAGTCAGTCAGTCAGTCAGTCAGTCAGTCAGTCAGTCAGTCAGTCAGTCAGTCAGTCAGTCAGTCAGTCAGTCAGTCAGTCAGTCAGTCAGTCAGTCAGTCAGTCAGTCAGTCAGTCAGTCAGTCAGTCAGTCAGTCAGTCAGTCAGTCAGTCAGTCAGTCAGTCTTCAGTCAGTCAGTCAGTCAGTCAGTCAGTCAGTCAGTCAGTCAGTCAGTCAGTCAGTCAGTCAGTCAGTCAGTCAGTCAGTCAGTCAGTCAGTCAGTCAGTCAGTCAGTCAGTCAGTCAGTCAGTCAGTCAGTCAGTCAGTCAGTCAGTCAGTCAGTCAGTCAGTCAGTCAGTCAGTCAGTCAGTCAGTCAGTCAGTCAGTCAGTCAGTCAGTCAGTCAGTCAGTCTGTCAGTCAGTCAGTCAGTCAGTCAGTCAGTCAGTCAGTCAGTCAGTCAGTCAGTCAGTCAGTCAGTCAGTCAGTCAGTCAGTCAGTCAGTCAGTCAGTCAGTCAGTCAGTCAGTCAGTCAGTCAGTCAGTCAGTCAGTCAGTCAGTCAGTCAGTCAGTCAGTCAGTCAGTCAGTCAGTCAGTCAGTCAGTCAGTCAGTCAGTCAGTCAGTCAGTCAGTCAGTCAGTCAGTCAGTCAGTCAGTCAGTCAGTCAGTCAGTCAGTCAGTCAGTCAGTCAGTCAGTCAGTCAGTCAGTCAGTCAGTCAGTCAGTCAGTCAGTCAGTCAGTCAGTCAGTCAGTCAGTCAGTCAGTCAGTCAGTCAGTCAGTCAGTCAGTCAGTCAGTCAGTCAGTCAGTCAGTCAGTCAGTCAGTCAGTCAGTCAGTCAGTCAGTCAGTCAGTCAGTCAGTCAGTCAGTCAGTCAGTCAGTCAGTCAGTCAGTCAGTCAGTCAGTCAGTCAGTCAGTCAGTCAGTCAGTCAGTCAGTCAGTCAGTCAGTCAGTCAGTCAGTCAGTCAG
>JAWPHD010015968.1:0-52379 GCA_037043455.1 Cyrtodaria siliqua
ATTTTTTGTTTTATTAAAAGTTATTATGCAGACGTTGTCGTGATATGATCGAACATGGTATCCGCGGACACCATGACCGGCGCGGACACCATGGCCTCCTACAGATGTATGTAAACTGGACGGTACCGTGTATCGGAGTCTATCCTCCGAACACGTTAAAGAACCACAAGAATATATTCGATAATAAGAGTAGGTCAGGTTCCCGAACTCATATGTACCATTCCCTTATCTCTGTGGCGGCTCTAAATAATTAAGATATATTGATGGCTCATCAATATATCTTAAACCATATTCAATTCAATTAAATTTCCTTAATTAGGCATTATTTTACCACTCACTAAGTTATAATACCTCCTCCCATTCTCTCTGGGCACCTCCCATTCCCTCTGGGAAGGCTCTGAATAGCCTATAATGTGTCAATGAGCCGTTAAACAAGAGTCAGTTCAATTCAATTCAATTTCCTAATGTAGTATTTATTTCATCACTCAATAAGTTATAATACCACTTTTCATTCTCTCTGGGACGGCTCTGAATAACCTATAATGTATTGATGAGCCGTTAAGCAAAATTCAATTCAATTTATTTATTTAGTAATAGTTCACCACTAAATAAGTTATAATACACCATTCCCCTGTGTCTGTGATAGCTCTAAATAACCTGTAATGTGTTGATGAGCCTTTGAACAATATTCAATTCAATTCAATTTACTGCCCCCTCTATTTCACCACTCACTAGTTATACTACCACTTTCAACTTTCTCTGAGGCGGATCTAAATAGCATATAATGTGTTCATGAGTCGTTGAACAATATTCATTTAATTCAATTTCCCCTCACTCAATAAGTTATAATACACCGTCAACTTTCTCTGGGGCGGCTTTAAATAACCTATAATGTATTGATGAGCCGTTAAACAAGATCCAATTCCATTCAATACACCCCCGACACACACACACACACACACACACACACACACACACACACACACACACTGAGCCATTAAACAAGATTCAATTCACTAAGTTATCCTACCAGAGGTAGCGCCGTGGTGTAATAGTTAGCATCGCGGCTTAGTAACCCAGGGATCGTGCGTTCAATCCCAACCAGGACCGAATTTGGGTTAATTATCGAAATATTTCAAAAAAGTATTTCCTACCTTACCAGTCCTTCGGTTTAGACTTTAAACCGATGTCTACTCGCTAAAATGCTTAGTGCAATACAGCGAGGATAAATAAACGCTTATATGCACACGTTATACTACCACCTTCAACTTTCGCTGGGGCAACTCTAAATAACCTATAATTAAATGTGTTGATGAGCCGTTGAACAGTATTCATTCAATTCAATAGCCCTGCACTCAACCACTCAATAAGTTACAACACCTTCACAACACCTTTATCTTTCTCTGGGGCGGCTCTAAGTAACCTATAATGTATTGATGAGCCGTTAAACAATATTCAATTCAATTCAGTTTTCTAATTCAATAATTATTTCACGTAACGTTGAGACGCCCCTGCGGACACCATGGCCTTGCGGACACCATGGCCTCCTATTTCTAGGCAATGGTATCCGCGGACACCATGGTCGGTGCGGACACCATGGCCTCCTACAAACGCCCAGCGGCTTTTTTGCCAATGGCCGTTTAAAGGCTCCCTATTGTCAACTCTTTTGTGTTTATGATGTCTTATCTTGCCTTATATTCATCTTTATAGTTGTTGTTTGTT
This sequence comes from Cyrtodaria siliqua, assembly GCA_037043455.1. Lineage (NCBI taxonomy): Eukaryota > Metazoa > Mollusca > Bivalvia > Adapedonta > Hiatellidae > Cyrtodaria > Cyrtodaria siliqua. The sequence continues at coordinate 1,723 of JAWPHD010015968.1, forward strand.
TCTGTGTGTGTTTGTGATTGACTGGCGTCCTTGAATGCTACTTTTGAGTGCTGAGATTTCTCATTTTTTCATAATTAGTACACCTTTATAGCATTTGTTGGAAAATAACAACCCATTCCGACAAATAAAAATGTAAGAGAAAATGAATGTTATAGATTCAGCACCAAACCAAAAGGTATATACTCTATTTCTCAAAACAACTATAGTTACCTCTGCTTCCGTGAAATGTACCGGGGCGGAGTTGCTGAATAAATAGCAGGAGTCCTGTTGTTTTACCCAACCATCTGGACAACAATCACACTGCACCTGGCCTAAAATAAAAATGACATAATGCACATTCCACTGAATTTGGCATATAGGCTATATATTCCGTAGTATTGCATACGCACATACGTATTTACAAGCTCCGTTTACTTCCAATGTAACAGAAAACGTCAATATTCGCCCATACCGATGTGTTTATAGTGACTTGTTGTAAAATCATGTACTGGAACTGCTATTTTGCATACTCGTTCGGGATTGGTGCAACTCGCAGGATGTTTGCCATGTGACGTAAACATTATTGTATTTTTGTTTCATTGCGAACACTTCCCACAATGTTACGACAATGTGTTTGTTTCAAACAAATCTTTTGATAACATTTTAAAAATGTTAAAACTTATGGTTTTGTTTTTATTATTTCGTTTTTATATTAAAAATGCGTAAGCAATAAGGTTATTATAATTTTATTGGGATGTATGCACTCGTTTGTCGCGCAAAATTATTACGCGGAAAAACTCATGCATATATCCAAATACGACTTTAATAAAGAGTATGATAATGGTACTTTGGAAACGACCGAGCAATGACACATACGAAATATTGCAGTCTCGGTTTGAATGAGACTGTTCATGAGCGGTAGTGAAATATGCTAGCTACCGCTCACGCCCTCTAGCATCGGGTTGAGCAGAACTCAATATTCATAAAATCAATAGTACAAACTTTTAACCATCCCGAAGATGGCATGTATATGGCTGTGGACATGGAGCGCCCATATTATGTAGTTGATTTTAATAGGGGCAGAACTGGATGTAATTTCCGTTCCCAAATGTTGGCTATAATGGTACTCGTTTATTTTGGCCACAGGCAAGTCCCAACTTTGTCACGGCTTAGCATGTTGGCAGGGACGAGAGAATATACGGGAGACGAACTTATGAATATTAAATAATGTTTTCAAGGACAAATCAAGTGCACAGACGGCCCATACTGGATCAATACCGTTTGAATGGAAATAAATAGCTGTAGCGAACTTGGAAAGTCACATTCAAAACAGCGTAATAAGTTTGTAGACTATAGTCAGGGAAAATCCAAATGTCATATTGCTTGTCTAGCATAAAGCTTTAGCCAAGAGTTATTTTGTATAAAAGAACAAGTAGCACTGCATACTGACAGAGGATCACCTGGAGGAAGCGAACACAAAACAATAGAAAGTAGCAGGCTCGGTTGCATTGAGAGTGTTCATGAGAGAGTAATAACAGCTTCAACACCTCTCACGCTCCCTAGCACCGACTTAAGCGGTATTCTAAAAACAAAACAAAAAATACAAATTTGGACTCGAATACGACCTCAAAGGACTAGTATGTAATAACAGTACTAATTCGTAGTCAGGGCAACATTTTACTGCCGCCACACAGCGGCACGTTAAACCTTTACAAATACGTTTACATTTTAACTTTATATATTTCCCACGTTCCTTTTCTATTACATTTGTATATTATGTACGACTTGTCGGCTCTATGCTACATTTTATTTTTTCTTGTTTATACTGCTCCCTTTCACATACAAATATTTACACCGCTAATGCATTCGCTACGATGAATCTTATTTGACACGATGCATTTCATTTTCCGATGAATAAAATTACCTTCGGAATACCTCCCTTTCACATACAACTAAAGTTATGCTATATAAAATAACAATTAAGAAGCATGTGCCACAGACCTAATAACAAATAGATTGTACACTACGAAAATTATCTAAATTTCAGGAGGCACAGTGCGAAAATTTCACAAAATATTACCCAGCTTTAATCACACATATCATGAAAAGTTTTATAGATACAAGTTTCATTCATGCCAAATCCCATCACAAGTTTAATTTTCTTTCCAATGACAGTATTTTTTTTACTCCTACATTTAGAGTAAAAAAGGAGTTTGACGGAAACTTTAACTAAAGTATGTCAAAACCTTGATTTTTAAGAGAAAATCGAAAAATGATGACATTTTTAACTTTAAACATCTTTTTTATACAATTTCGTATTTTTAAAATAAACATAAATTATTATAATTCCATTTTGCTATTCACTATGAATCTTTTGAATGTATTCTCATCAAAATCAGTCAATAATTGAGAAAGGAGATTAAGAAGGAAAACTTAAGGTGCTACTTGATATTTTGGTTACTTCGTTGGTTAAGATAGGAAGTTTCCTATCTGTTTATTAATATGCCTGTGCATGTGCATATATATTGTTGTAGTGTTCCGATTCTTCACCACGTGATTTCATAAAGATAAGGCGCAGTAACACTCCTTTATTTCAATAAAAGGTATACTCTGTAAAAAAAGTTTTGGACCATGGCAGTGTTCGAACCGTACAATGATCGCGGAACCTTGACATTCGACCATAACCCTTATTATCTCAGTTGATAGTTCAAAATAGATCAACAATCAACAATACTTATCGTTTACAATGAAAGTTTGCGAAAAAATAATAATCTTTTAATTGGTTACTCGAATGTGTCCGTAACTGTTACTTTTAATGGACTTTGCAAAAAAATTTACAGACCCTTTGTGTGTTCGCGATATTTTTTTAAAATCAAATCTTGTTTGGAATTTAATGTTTCTGGTACCAAATTAACCGGGTAGGGTAGACATTTGTTACTAAAAAAAGATACTTAAATTTTGTCCACTAGTTTTATTTTTATATTACTTTAAATACCCTGGTCCAAAACTTTTTTTACCGAGTATATTAGTTTACAGATATAATACACGTTCTGTGTTAACTTATTAACACATGTATTTTCTTTTTAAAATACATGTTTTGTTTCCTTGTTTCAAAAAACACGACTCTTTCCAGCAATAACATGTTTATAAATCGGAGTTGTGTTTTTAGTTTTATTCCACAAGTATAAAGTGTTATACTAAATATGCAATGTGATTTGATAACAAAAACATGTATCAGATACTTTTTAAACATCGTTATCAGCAATATGTGTTAAAGTTTGAACATTTACTCCATGTTTTGTTCATTTTCGCAACAAAAAACCTATTTAGAAGAGATATTATGCAGCTGACATTAAACAGCAATACAAGTTTTCTACGTCATCAAATAAAATCTTCTCGCTTTTCACAGATATTGCAATGTGTGAATTGTAAATATATATTGTTGTGTATTGATTTCGATTTAAATAAACATTAACATGTTCACGACATAAAACATGGCCGGAGAACTTTAACAACAACGGATTTCAATTAATATCATGATAAACTAAACCCGAAGACATGTAATTCCAACAGCTGTGTACTTATTGAGCATTTTAATTGTACATATTATAAATGTGCATATTTGATACTTCAATATATGTTACAAAAGTAATAAAAATATGACTCACATATCAAGTGCAAAGCCAGTATGCTAGTTAGCCAAGAAAACATGTTCGGCAACATTTAACATATAGCTAAATAGGCCACGCACTATAGATGCGCATAAACTTTCAATTCAGACGTTAAGTATAATCAGGCTTTCCATTGACAGTAGAGAGATAAGACATTTGGCTCTAGTTTTAAAACAATGAAAGTTAACGTTTCCTTAACCATTTTTGCCGCCAAATTTCAAATGTCGTCTGCTTAAATTTGAATTCAGACCTTCCGGTAACAGTGTATATATAAAGTGTTATGAAAAACTTTCTTTGCTGATTGGCGAACAGTGTTAACCCTCATCAGCCTTATATGTACATGTCGATCTGGGTTTACACTGGTCTTAAACCCAATGTTTTCGACGGTGGCAGCAAAATAGTTAAATATGAATCTACTAATATGTGACGTCATCGCCATTAGCTATGTTTTATAACTTGTATCTGAATTGATTAAGATTGAATTATTTTAGACTTATCATAAGGTATTAAATATATGCCTTGTTTGTTTAAGAAATAAATTATTTTCAGCGGAGTTTATATTGTGACCTGGTGTGAGGCGGGAACTGAAGCTCATCGATACCATGGGCCGTAAGCCCGCGGTTTCGATGTATCGCAAGCCCCAAACACCAGGTTTTGATCTCGCACAATATAAACACGCTGAACATATTTTGCATTTTATCTGACGCGTATTTTTTGTATATTTTATATACATTTATGCATATATATTCAATGTGAATATGTGTGGTGTACACCAATATCAATCATATACATCATACAACATAGTAATTAAACTCACATGCAGTCTTTAATGCAATTTGTCTGTGAAGATTAATTGAAATTGGACCAGTAGTTTCAGTGAAGTAGTGGTCACACGATTTTACGTTTTTACTATATAACTCTACATGAAAGTAATCGAAGACATCCACTGAAAACCATATGTGACGTCAAATCAAAATGAATTTTGCTTAGGACCAATATGTCATGTTTGTCATTTTGGTTAAGGTTCCAAAATCCAAGCCACTTACGGATATTGGAAAATAATCCCCACACCATTGTATATTGAAAATCTGTTTTAGCTGTGGTGACCATTCTGAATGTCCAGTTCTGATTGTTTAGATAACAAGAGTAACATTCCTGAAAAGTTTCATGAAAAATCCATCAAGTAGAGTCAGAGGAGTAGTCGCAACAAAAATGTTTACGAACGGAACGACGGACGAAATATTAAAAGAATACGTTTTCCCATAACTAAAATGTATAATAATTATCTTTTGAAAACTGTTTTCATTCTAATTTGGTAGACGGACCGGTGCGATGTAAATATTCTGCAAAGAATATGTAGATCTCCTTGTAAATTAGGATATCCTTGTCTTACACATTTGCCAATAAGTAATAGATAGGGTATGGTTTCATTGAATTGATTAATTTAAACATCAAGAGCCCATCGAGGTGTTTAAATTAACCAACGAGATGAAGCCATACTCTGTTTGTTTTGTAGCATGTCCATTTCAGCTCTATTTCAGTTATTCTAACTGTTATTCTGATTTACACCTGTGTTATTACAAAGAGAATTTTCAGTGACCATGTTACAATATTGTTTACCCATGGAAGTAGATGTGAACTGCAAGTAAGCGAACTAATCAATCAGGGAACTTCAACCCTCGGTATACGTGTTTTGATCGGAATAAAAGCTACACCTCGGGTTGTAATTGTCTGTCTTGACTCTATATAAACTGAACAAAACGGTACATGTACTCCGATTATGGTCCATATAAAAGACAGTGACAGTCTGGTAAAATGGAAACATTTATAATGCAAAGTGCAGTCTATCTCTCTCTGTTTGTGGTATGAGTTATAATGGTTCTGCTAAGGCTATAAGGATTCAAATAACTCGATGAAAGGTTCCATTCTGCATGGGAAATTTATCTCCACAGAACGACCTCCGTGTTGTTTACAATAATGCTAAAACTATAAATGCAGACGAAATACTCGCTATGTTGAATAGAGATTTTAGAATAAAAGGCAAATCATAAATATATACGAGGGGGAATTAATGAAATAATATGAGCAAAAAATTAAATCAGTTCAAACTCATTTTCAATAATTAATGAGAGGCGAACTCTCTACCTCGTCATCGTAAAGACTCGCTTTATGGCGAAAACATAATAATGCGTTGATAAACCTATACATTTACATATTTACACGTCTCCATCATTACTACCAATTTAGACCGAACTGACAAAATGATTAACAGAGACCACGAACCATTGAAATGGGCGTTAACAACTCATTATGTTCATTAATAAAATTGAGTTGACAAAAAGGACAGGCACGTAATTACATGAATTAAACGGGCGAGGAAAAATCAGTACACTCAGCGTGGATCGAACTCGGGACCTCTTGACCGCCAGCTCTGTAACGAGACAGTAGTAACGCACTTATAAACCTATCTATTTACATATACCCACACATGAGTCCTTCTGTATACCTGCATTATTTAACTGTTTTGATATTTGTCACCTAACTCAGCGTGGATCGAACTCGGGACATCTTGACCGCCAGCTCTGTAACGAGACAGTAGTAACGCACTTATAAACCTATCTATTTTCATATACCCACACATGAATCCTTCTATATACCTGCATTATTTAACTGTTTTGATATTTGTCACCTATATGATCCTAGTTACCTCAGTCTGGAAAAGTAAATATCATGTTAACGTCACCCATGTAAAAGGACTAGGATACTGGAGGCAGGTTTAAAGTAAAGATGAGTAATTTAAGTGATTGGTACATACTTCAATATTGCCGTATGCCTCTTTATACATAGTTTTATGGCCAATTTATTTAAAGGGACACACGGCAATCTTGATGTTTTTATCAAGCTTCAATATTAGCGTCTCTACTTATTTATCAAGGAACATTTTGACTTTAAACCGGCTTGCATATCATTAAATAAAACAATTTGTTTTCAATTTTCTATGTTATTTTACCAAATTTTGAAATATATTATAGGTGCAGTATTATCAAAAGTCAGTAATATACAAAAACAATTTGAAATAATGCATGTTATTTAGAAAAATAACGGGACGCCGCGAGTTTTCAAAAAATCAGGATTGCCATGTGTCCCTTTAATCTATTCAATGTGACATTGATCTTTAAATACAGAATAAATAGTTAGTTCTTACCACTCTTTTGACATGTGGTCCCATATTATATAGGATTACTTTTTACTAAGTAGCGAAGGCAACACGCTCATGGCGTTTATGGCTGAGGTGGAGTAGTTGTCCCAAAACTAGTTTCATTCTTCAAGTCCAGTTTGGCCTTGCTAACAATTAACATCAAGCTGCATACTAGACCATCGGACTCCATAGAAAACCCTTGCATGATGACGTATGGTATATTTCTATCTTGTATTGGCGACCCTTGGCATACCATTATCACACCAGCTATTTTGTCTCTTTCCTTTGCCCAATCAATTTACCTTAACCACAAACTAATAACAGGCATCAATAAATATGTCCTAGCGATGATTACAAATGTCAAAGAAAAATACGAACAATAGAATACCCATGTGCACGCACAAACCCCTTCAAACATAAATTCACATGTTTCAATACAAGCAGGCTGTGTTTTCGTCTTGATACAATGTAGTAATAATTATTTATCCTCAACATTTTCTTTTATGCAAGATATAAAATCAAATTTATCTTAGTACAAGTTCTTAATCATGTGGTATACTGAATGGTGTTATTTGATAACTAACGCTGATTACATGGGTTATTTACAATTAAACTATTCTTACAATTTTGCTTCTTTAATTGCGTATTTGTGGAAAATTATCATTTGGCAGTGCTATAATAATAAGTGTTCCGTAATTTAGGTTTCGACTTGTCATCTTTATGTTTAATCGTTCTTTGTTTCTTTGTGTGTTTGACTGTCGTTCTTGAATGCTACTTTTCTGTTCGATATTTATATCTACTTTTACTTTAAACGCCTTCATCATTTTAAATTATATAGTACCTATAAGTTAAAATGATGAAGGCGTAATGTTGCATACATACATGTACACTTCTCAAAACTGCTAACTACACCGCTCACGTTTTGGGTTATATATATCGATGGGTTGAATGTTTTTCAATAAAATAAAAATTTGTCTCATATAGTGCAGATTTGTGTTATTTGTTTATTTAATTACAAACAACTATGAAATAATGATATTAACAAAATTATTCATATTTTAAATCGGTGTAGTTGGCTGTTTTGAAAAGTGTATAAAACGTGAGCGGTGTAGTTAGCAGTTTTGAGAAGTGTATATGTACAGAAATAGTAATGACATTTTGTTTATATACTGTGGAACATTATCATTCGAAGCGCTTGTATTCTAATACATTGTATGTAAACTTGTCATTTCTTAACAAATTTCAATAATACTATATATAGGATCTTAAGCCGAGTTCCCATTCCATATAAGATTGATGAAACGAATTATGAATTATTTTTTAATGTTATCGAGTCTTTTGGCGAGTTATTAAAACATATTCATAACGAATTTAACGTGTGGGAGAAAACTGGGGTGGGTTATGTGGCAGTGTATGGGAAGCAAAATGTGGATCAAGGAATGTGTTTATTTCATACATCACCTGGTCCGAGTATTAACGTTCATACCCCATCCAACCCCTTCTCTAAAAAGCGAAAACGGGGTTGGCTGGGGTATGAAATAAAACCTTAATTTCGGCTTAAAAACTTTGCATATTGTAAAATTAAAACATGTAATGGGTAATTTTAAACAGGTTGTCGCATTTTTTCAGCAAAAAACGTTTTCAACGTGTTTTATTGTCGAAATATCCGTTATAAAATCCTGCTAATATAAGCTTTTCCATCGCTTAATGGAATTAAGGCGGGACCACGTAATGGGTGACGCCACACAGATAAATCAATTTACATAATTGTGTACAACCCAGAAAGGACGGTTTCAGCACGCGCAAAGTCAAAACACATCCACATGGCGACAATATAACATACACACATACATACAAACAAGTACTGTTCATTATTAAGGATTCAACTACCCACACGTTATATAACAGTATATATAACAGTCAAACAGTACGTGTAGCTTCACAGATCCATGTCAACTGAAAGCACGTGTTGCAACAAACAACGAATACAAAAGTAATACGAAACAATGCTTGTGACATCACAAACACACACTGGTTGACAATAGGGCTACCGTCCTGAAACGGTCAGTGGCAAAAAGGCCGTTGGGGTTGGGGTGTGGGTAAACCAGGTTCTAGGGTTCACCAAACCTCACTCTTACCTCATTGTCATCCCAATAAAACGCTACAGTGTAAATAAAGAAATCTCCACCAGGCTATATTCTCTAGCATTAATAGGCATTATAAATATAAGACATACATGATCATGTATATATAAATATAAATAAACTAAAAAAGAAGTATGAAATGAGAAATCCACAATGCAAGTACTCAAACATGAAAAATATAGAGCAACAAGAGAACAAGACATTAAGGATACGACAAGACAAGACTTTTTGATTCGGTGGTTCCACTACTCCTGCCGATAAAAGGCTCTGGGTATTGTTTAACCACTCGTAGGATTTAATTTAGTCTTTTGGCTGTTACTTGTGATACGCAGGCTTCATAACCGCTGCTCCCAACTAAATTAAATTTTGTTTGTTTCGCTCTTCGGGGCATAGTATTTTGTTAGATACTGGGACCATACGCCGCTGGACATGGGAGAAGAAAAGATATCTATGTCCACCGTCATATGCATGCCATCTTCGGGATGGTTACAATTATGTACTAATGATTTTATGAATATTGAGTTCTGCTCAACCCGGGGCTAGAGGGCGTGAGCGGTAGCTAGCATATTTCACTACCGTTCAAGAACATTCTCAATCAAACCGAGACTGCAATATTTCGTACGTGTCGTGTTCGGCCGTTTCTAAAGGTCCTCCTCTCTCATACTCTTTTAGAGTGACAATGAAGAGAATTGGGTATCTTTATTTTATAATAAAGGGAGATACTTAAAATCAAAAAAGGCAACTTTTCCATAGGAGATGCTCGTTCGCAAAGCAGAAAAAGAAGAAAATATTTTAAATGTTACTCTTAAGGGAAATACAATAATATTGATGTCTGGTTACATAGCTGTTCGCATCAACACAAACAAAACGTCTACAAAGGTGTATTTTTAAGGTTTCTCCAGGACCATTTATATATTGCTTAATAATGTTTTCGGCTTTCGCTTAGATAAATTAAACTCAATCATTAATCTTAACAAGTGGCTTTAATCAGTTTAATGTGACAAACATGGTTTGTAAAAAAAGAATCAATCACGCAAAATTAAAATAAAATAGATTTTAGTTATTTCCTGTTTTGAAATACTTATTTTGAAATTAGATAAACTGCTTATTACAGCGTATGTAAATGTTTTATCTCTGAAACTCCGCTGCACTAATGCGTACAGTCCAGTTCAATATACTGCGGATGATGTTATTTCCACGCATATCACTCGGTGCACCACTTTCAAGGCTGGGGTAGCCGAAAAGCAAAACAAAGTATGTACCGGATTCCTAAATTACACTAACATAATATAAAGCCCGCTTAACTACTAATTCTAGTGCCTGCACCACTACACACATTCCCAAATGTTTTTACTTCTTGTCTTACTGCTGTTAAAGATCACGTTAAAGTGATCACATTGATGGTTCTGTGTTCCCCGTCATATGCATACCATCTTCGGGATGGCTCAAAATATCGTACTATCAACACTTTAAAAAGTGTGTTCTGCTCAACCCGGGGCTAGAGGGCGTGGACGGTAGCAAGTATTTACGTTAAGAGGATAATCTTATTATCTAATCTTACTTAACTTTACCAGATATTTAATATCAATGAAAGCTTTGACTAGCTCGAAAATCAGCTAGCTAGGTTTAGTAATGACAATGTTGTGGCCTTTCATACATTTTCATCTGATAATTACCAAACGTGTTCAGAATGTGTTAATATCACTAAACATGTTTGAAAACGAATCATATTTGAAATAGAACAGAATTTTAAAAGAATAGAACCTCAGAGTTATAAAAAATAAGAGCTTGGTTGTTTTGTTTTTCTCTTGATTGCACCAAATTTGTAAAACAAGATATAACTCTACTTTGTCAATGAGATATATTACCATGTACACCATGCAGCCGCTCCAGTATAGCGATACAGGGCATCTTGGGCCTCTTATACTTATTCATATATGCATGATCAGCTATATAATTGCTATTGATGCTGCTTTGTTTGTTAGAGAATATAGCCTGGTGGAGATTTGTTTTATTTACACTGTCCCATTTTATTCGGATGATAACAGTGTAACCATAGTACCTGGTTTAAATCCCCAGTGGGTTTTTGCCAGTGACCGTTCCAATGCAGTAGCCCTATTGCCAACCCGTATGTGTTTGTGATGTCACGTGCCTCGCTTTTTATTAACATTATAGTGGTTGTTTGTTTTAGTTCATGTTTTGGTCGACTGTTTTCTGTGAAAGCTATAAATCCTGCTCGACTTTTATATCTGCTTTTATATCGAGTTTAATTTTCACTTGATGGTGTTGATCGACATGGAAAAATCCTTGCTTTAAATATAATTTTGAGTGAACATAAACCGAGATTCCTGTGTATCCGTTTGAGTCAGATAGATTTAGCACTACAATTACGTACTACAGCTGTCGATGCAGATCCTAACTGTAAGTACAACAAAACACCGTAAATCCAATTGCTTTAGTTTAAGTAGTTGATATTTTCTAAACATTTATATATTTATACGATTTACACATCGGTCGTACAGGTTTTTGCAGTTGTTACACACAAAGTTGACAGTTTGATGATTTTATAAATATTATGACAGAAAAACTGAATAACTAGAAACAAATACCTCAGTTTACGATACTGAAAAGATAATTACCGTTACTTTAATAATTTTGAGTCATAGAGATGACTTCGAAATATGGTTAAGTCATGCAAAATAAAGACCGTTACTGTCTGATTACAAAGTGCATCGATCCAACATTTTGTACTATGAAATAACATGTTCTCAAAATGTAAAAACTCTCTAGAAGTGGTCATGTGACGTCATAACATATGTCCTTTAGCTCTTACACGTCATAATCATCGTTGGATAACAGAGTTTGTGTTTTTATCTTTTAAAACATGCCATTTTGCGCATTTTATACACAGCTCAAACTTAACTATATTGTTCAAATTATGTATAAGAGTTGTTGGTTAATAATAAGTTTATGACTTAGATCAAGATGAATTTAAAATAAATAAAATAGTTTGAGTTAACAATCTTTAAGTGGTGTTACCGATTCAAAGCATGTTAATGCCTGCCGTGCATTTCAGGGGGGTCTAGACGTCGAATATGAATCGAGATTTTATTTTTATTACTTTCTATATGTTTTCATACCTGGTATGATTAAACGGCGGAACATTTCCGTTTTTACAGGGTAAATCAGTTGACAGACATGCGCTGGCGACAATTTCAAAAGAAATTTTAGGCTTTGTGAAGCATAACGGATGGCTATGGCAAGATTGTAAACAGATGAAGAAGCGTCTGTTTTCATTCTGTCTAACCATATCAGGTGTGAAAACATAAAGCAAGTAATAAAAAAATCTCGATTCATATTCGAAGTCTAGGCACCTTGAAATTCAACATCGTTCAAAAATGTATTGCATATGTGTGGAACACTGAAAAGTGATGAATAATTTTATTATTTTTCAGAGTTCAACAAATGTTTACTCTTGTAAAGATCCCTTTTTTATGTGGGGTTGCGGGTAGAACTGTAAAACTTTTTTTCATTTGCCCATGTTTTGAACTCCACCCCCATCCACCCTACCCCCCACAAAAAAAGATAGAAACAAACACCTATGATGTATAAATATCATGTGATCTGATTATAAGATGGGACATTTTGCCAGACATTATCGCAAATACATATGTGGCGTTGTTGGACAAGGCTTTCTTTCATTTGCCCATGTTTTGAACTCCACCCCCATCCAACCTCCCCCCACAAAAAAAGATAGAAACAAACACCTATGATGACTTACAAACAAACACCTATGATGAATTAATTTGCTAGCCTTTTCTAGTTCATATTATGGTTTCATGAATGTCATGACACTTATATTATTATGAAAAACTATTGATTAACTTGTTATCATACTTAATCTGCAAATGCAACTTAGTGCTTTATTTTATTAGAGCATGCTACGGCGATTACGGTAATTCATGCATCATTGTGGATTGATTTCTACAAAGTTCAGGTTTAGTACAAGATAAATGTCAACATAGTTAATCTGAAATATATTACATTGATTGATTTAAATGCACCAGATCTGATATGACATTGCTTAATATTGACGATATTTAATTGATGTATATTATATATAGGAATATTCACTTGCTTAAGGATTATTTGCTGTTACAGACGAAATTACCCTACCCCACCCCAGACTTATGACGAGCTACGGTATACAGTCGGACGGACTGAGCGTGGTCGACGTCATGTGATGACGTGGCTTAGAAACCTTGGGCATCGGTTACGTCTCATATCACAATTAATATTCTTTACAATTTATAATATGTCTTTAGGCATAAAATCTTCAATGATCCAATATCTGTAATTTAAAACACAATTAACTAATATTTACCCGGTTCATATTTTTAATCTCATATGTAAGTGAACCCTTTGGAAAATACGAAATTCATACACTATCTAGCGGAACCGTGTAGTGCTTCGGTCAAACACTTTTAAAATAAAATAAAAAATAAACCTCATATCATCATAGGATTTTATTTATCATCTGTATTTTACACTGCAGGTGCATGTTAAAGCAAAGAAAACATTTTCTATAAAATAAAAATTGCCTAAAATGGCGAACAAATAAAGAATTATCTTCTGTTTTCCTCTGTCTCTAGGTCCGTGACCTTTCAGGGGAGATAATAGAGATGTGAGACCGTTACGTCTGTGGTCGGATCGAGGAAACGTGCTGGATATCACATCGTCTTTTGACCGATATACTTTACGTAATCATATTGGACGATATACTTCACGTAATCATATTGGACGATATACTTCACGTGAACATACTTATAGGTTATTTAACATGGTTCTGTACAATACGGAGATATATTTGGACGAGTACACAGCTGGAAAAGTCATATTGGACGAGCCGTTAGGCGAGTCCAATATGATTTTTTCCAGCTGTGTACGAGTCCAAATATATCCCGTATTGTACAGAACCATGTTAAGTAACCTTTTTATTCTATACCTTTATTTTAACCAATCATTTATAATTCGGATATAACTTTCGTTTGTTTCATGCTTTCAAGCAAGTCGCTATGAACATCGAAAGCACAATTGCATGTAGGTCTATGTATTTTATATATTGTGTTCGACATGGCTTACTCTCAAGCTTTATTTGCTTGAAAGAATGCCCATTTCTCCGTTGTCAACAGTGATTAAATACTACCGAAGGTCAGTTTCAAACAATGATATATTATGCTAGTTTTTTGTGTTTTTTTTTTGTTATAAAGGAAAATTAAATAAAAATATGTGCAATAGATAGGTTTTCATTACTTGACAACAATTTATGGTTAGGTAATGACAGAAGCCTGTCGGTTCTGATTTTTATTCGGACCTTTTCACGCGTTTCGGTCTTTATCATAGGTTTAACATGGAACCTGTGAAGCGTACAATACGAACAAAATACGGGATATTTTGTACGCGCGTGCGTCCCGATACGGAAATATATTGTACGGTCACATGACTCGAAAGAGCGTCTACGATTGGATGTATAAATTAGGTATAGAATAATGGACTATACTGTATACTTCTCATGATCATATTGGACGATATATTTCACGTGATCATATTGTACGATATACTTCACGTGATCATACTGGACTATATACTTCACGTGATCATATTGGACGATATACTTCACGTGATCATGGACTATATACTTCACGTGATCATATTGGACGATATACTTCACGTGATCATACTGGACGATACACGTGATCATACTGGACGATATACTTCACGTGATCATACTGGACGATATGCTTCAAGTAATCATATTGGACGATATACTTCACGTGATCATATTGGATGATATACTTCACGTGATCATTCTGGACGATATACTTCACGTGATCATATTGGACGATATACTTGACGTGGTCATTTGGACAGGCATATTTCAGTCGTGATAAGGAGATAGTGTGAACTGTTGTATGGTAACGCATAAAGAATAACTATTTAATAGTGAACATTCAGTGAGTTTAACGAGTACTCAAAACATTGTGATTAAAGAGCTAACACTCGCCAGCAAATTAATTTGTTTGTTTGTATGATGTTTTACGTCATTTTCAACACGTGCAATGTTATATATTTCGGTCGATTGTTTTGTGGTGGAGGCAGACCACCCACTTATCCTGGGTAGAACCAGTACTGTACACCTCCCGCCATCCGTAAGAATCGACACTTCCTCACTTACAAGTCGCGTTCCCAGTGGGATTCGAACCCGCAGCGGTGAGAGACGAATGTTTACAACGCAACGTCGTTAACCATAAATTATTTATTGCTTACATAATTTCTTATATAGTTTACTTATGATATAAACAGAAAGTTACTACGGTCGCAGTCGTTGTTAAAATATGTCACTAATTCATCGAAGTGTGACTGGGTATAGTAAAAACAAGCACTGAAGCATGTATCTGGGCGTTTAGTTTGTTAATAATTTACATATATTTGCCGTTATTGAGTTTATAAAGCCCCGTAGTCGTTACGCCGTACTGTATTTATCTGTTGAATTTGTCAATGATGTAAGCGGTTTTTCCCCATAACCTTTGTCCTGGTCGCTTACACTGCAAGTGTATAGGCGTATAGGTTGCAGAAAACTAAATACTTTCCCATAGACCTCCTGTTGCACCTGTCAGCTAATATCTCAAGAATTATACACCAGATTTTCTTTAAATTACCTTATTCCATAGATATTTCCATCACAAAGCCTTTGAAAGTGTGAAAAAGACAAAATTTTCTGCTCAAACTCTCTGCACATGTCTGTGTTTACAAACACTATTGAATCCGCACTGAATATTGACATGCAATTTCAATGGATGTTAAATTTTCAAAAACATTAAAAAATATTTTTTTATTAAATTTAATGATCCTAGCTGGTGGGGATTATTTTACCTATAGTTTATCCTTCCTGAAAATGCATATTGAATATTTCAAAGTTATATCTGCTGACCTCTGTGAACTCTGTGAACTTTCACTTCTGTACTGAATCGTACACAACAAAAGGCGGGGCTTCAGCCAGGCTATATTTAGCTGTACGCAACCTATAGGTGTAACAGCCCATTGATTGTTGCATTGAGTTGTGTGTGAATTAAAATGTAAATGCCATGTTGTCATTCATATCTAGACCCAAATTAAAAATGAATAACTTACATTCTCATCGCAAATGACACATATGCTGCCAAAAAATCCACAGAAAAATGGGCGTCATGTATCTTCTAAGAAAGAACTTGTCTCGTGAATGAATGCTTCCTTTAAAAACATAAACACTGAGATGCCATAATATTGTATTCATACACTCATTTCCATATAAGGAAATAAATTAAAAACTCACAATAACGTCACTTGCTGCTTCTCATAAGTTAAAAATAAGAAATTATTAATATGAAAAAGGCACAGCCATATTTAGCTGAAACAATACATACCCAAACAACATATACTTAAGCATTCCTCTCCCCACCCACCCCTTTCCCAACCCCCATCACACACATATAAAATTCCAATTTTGCCAACTTTTGAATGTATTATTGTAAAATACATATCAAGTTTATCCTTGGTCATGATCACTTTCATACTGTCTTTGTTAAACTTGTCAAAATATTTATCAAAATAGGTTATGACACTATCATTTTGCAAAGCACTGCATGCATGGTGGTGGACCCATTTACAGTTCGCTACTATGCTTTCCTCTTTAAGTGTGTGATGACCGGCAGGCTGTGGACCCTATAATGACGTCTACCTAAAGCCCAAAAGGACGGTGACGTTTGTCTGCAAACTTGTCTTGTCGTGCCCTCAATGGTCTATTCCCTTGTTGCTCTGGCTTCTGCCAAGTCAGTGGGTATATTCGTTGTGGCTTTTTAGGCTATTGGGTTTTGAATTTATATATACACAAGCATCTTCTTATATTGCCTGATTTACTTATATTGCCTATTAATGCCGCCTTGTTGGTTAGAGAATAGTTCATGGCGGGCATTTCTTTATTTACACTCGTCTCGTTTTATTAGTTTGACAGTAGGGTAAGTGTGAGATTTGGTGCACCCTAGAACTTGGTTTAACCCCACATCGGCCATTTTGCCACTGACCGTTCCATGGCGGTAGCGCTATTGTCAAACCTTTAGGTGTTTGTGAAGTCATATGCCTTTAACATTGCTATTTATGTTTGTCGTTTTGCGTGTTTTTGGGTTTAGTGTGTTCTGTGAAAGGTGAATTTCCTATTTCTTTTATACTATTTTTAATGGTGAAATATCTACCTAAAGATGGAAACACAGCTGTTTCAAAGCCGGTCCGGCATGTCATTCAACTGCAGACTGTGCTTCATATTTATAAATTAGGTATACAAGTCGAACAGGAAATGTAGCTTTCAAAGAACACAGTCAACCCAAATCACGCACTAAAACAAAACAACAATAAATTATGACAATTTTAATAAGACAAAAGGCTTGTGACATCACAAACAGAAACAGGTTGCCAATAGGGCTACCGCCTTGGAAAATTCAGTGGCAAACATGCCCCTGGGGGAGGTGGGAGGGGGTTGGTGGGGGAGAGTGGAGATAACGCAGATAGTTTGACTTAAATTGTAAACCCCCAGCGGCCTGTTTTGCCACTGACCGTTCCAAGGCGGTAGCCCTATGTAAATGCCACCTGCAAAGAAACTGGAATGCATGAACAAAATTAGCTTATTCTTCTACTTGAAAATGTGTCATGTAACCCCAGAGAAGAGCTAGTATTATAGATGGCGCATATTTGGTCAATTCAAGAACCTCATTGAACATCGAAGATATTTACTAGTAATTAATTTATTCAAGATATTAGACTAACGTTCGAGTCGTATTGTCGAAAACGAAACACTATCGGGTTCATTTGGGTTCAAGCAGTATCAGGACAAAGGTTATAAGCATGTTTAACGAAGCCAATTTGTGTAACAGTAGATGAGAAAAACAATTAATATGTCTATTTAGAAAGCTAAATGTACACCCTATAACCACGCAGGGGCTGACACACAAATAATTATACGTGGAGAACATAAATTCAAGAAAGGCTGTAGGGAAATTATGATGCCCGACTCTAACATTGACGTGGTTGTTATTAAAGTTTCGTCGTTTAAGCATCTTGGCATAGATCAACTTCGGCTTGCCTATGGAAGAAAAACGGATTTAAAAT
Organism: Cyrtodaria siliqua; assembly: GCA_037043455.1. NCBI lineage: Eukaryota > Metazoa > Mollusca > Bivalvia > Adapedonta > Hiatellidae > Cyrtodaria > Cyrtodaria siliqua. The sequence goes on from JAWPHD010015968.1 coordinate 19,914, forward strand.
GTTTATCAATACATGACATCGTGTTCCAGTTAGATCCAAAACAAACTGCAAAATCGTTTCAAACTTCTACGGAAAAGGTGAAAGTCTGCATGTCAAACTTGGAACATACTTACGGCTGCAACAGAAATCATTATAAATCTCAGCATCATGCCTAAAATTAATGATGAATTAGATAGTAATGCTTTGGAAGATTTTACAGGGTAATGTATGATAAATCAAGCAGTACACGGATGGCAAACGAATCCAGGATACAAAGCAACTCTTGTATTACGCAATTCCACCAACAAGCTACATTAATACAGCATGCATATCGACGTGGCTATCAAGTAGAATGTGAATGGTCTCAGTCACGTGTGCACCTATCAATGTGGTGGGGATGGTGGGCTGAGTGGAGACGTCACAGACAGCGTATACCCAGGGGTATTAGACAAATTTACACATTGTCTAATTCACATTGCCAGAGGCAATATTTATATATAATTCCCCAATGAATGAATGAATGAATGAATGGTGTTTTACGGCACATCGACACATAAATAGGTCATATTGTGCGCAAAAACTGACGATAGAGAAGAAATGAAGTACTAATTAAAAATTAATGTAAATATATAAAGATAAAACTATTTACAAATAAGGGATGATATGGCAGTAGTAATATAAGCTGTATATGTAAATCAACAAATGCCTGTCAACGGGTATATTTCCCCAGGGTAAATGATTAATATCAAATCTCTCCACGTTGGCATAGGATTCCCTACCACGGGGAATAATCCCCGGCACCATGTGCAGTAAAACATTGATAGGTGCATTTTATACTAAAGATCAAGTTATGCCTTGTCCGTCTAATTGAGTTTGAAAAGAAGCTGTTGACCACTTGACAACGAGAATCGTATTGAACAAGTCTTCCCTGCGTTTCGACTATATGTCCAACATTTCAGAAATATGATTGTTAGAAATGAAAATGTATAAATAGCAGTTGCAAATGTCGCCATACTGCTTTTAATTTCGAATAGGTGGTTCCACTACTCCATCCTTTAACGGTTCTGAGTATGGTTTAATCACCCTCAGGATATTTGTCCTGCTTTTTATTTAGTCTTTTGACGATATGCGTAACTAGGCTTGGTGTTGATCATCCTTGCCAAATTTCGTTGAAATCCGGCCAGGTGTTCAGGAAAAGTAGTCCGGACACAGTTTGTGTATTAAAACCTTTAAAGAGCCATAACTCCGCCAAAAATCATTCAGTTCAGCCGGAACACGGCGACGATATGCGAAACTAGGCTTGGTACTAATCATCCCTGCACAGTTTCGTTGAAATCCGGTTGGGGCTTCAGGAGAACTAGTCCGGACAAAGTTTGTGACATACAGACAGACAGACAGACAACAGACCGCATAAAAAACATGTCATGGGGAGACACAATTATAAGAGAAAAATAGATACAAGTATGCGACAAAACAAACATAAAAGGGCTAATAATAAGAGTATCGCATGAACGGTCAGTAAAAAAAGGGTCTATGTAAGATAGTTTAGATCAAGCTTAAGTATAAGATGACACAAACTACAATGTTTAAAATACACTGAAGTGATATGAAAACGCAACACGGGAATTTCCGCTATATATTTTATGTACAATATGCTGCTTTTAATCGAATGGTACATGGCTACGTAAGACCTTTCCTTTTGGAAAAAATACTAAAACAACAAATAATACAGCAAATAGTATTCCTTCAATGTTTCATTATTCACAGAGTACGCGTTTGGCTCAATCATGTGAGCAAACTTAGGATGCAACATTTTGCAAACTATTTACGTTAAATACAGTACTGAACTAGCTCAATTTTTCAAAGAGCTACTTCAACATTTATGAAGTTCTTGATACAAAGTGTAGTGTGATTAAAACGTCTACAACATCACAGTTGTGTCCTTTCTCTAGTTAACTGCAACTTTCTTTTTAAAAACCATCTTGGGATTTCTTTGGAATATTATGTGCAATTAAGTGTGCAGTATATACAATATATAGCGGAAATTCCCGTGTTGCGTTTTCATATCACTTGAGTGTATGTCAATATAGGTAGTATTTTCGTATGTTATGGTTTTGTTTGTGGATTGGTTAATGATTTAATTGGTAACTAATAAGTGAGTAACGTTAATAAGCACATTCAGATTCATTATATATGTTTTAATACAAAGATTTCCGCAATTATATGAATTGAATTGAATTGGGGTTTTAAGGCGCACCAACACATGAAACGTTATATGGCGCCTAACAGGAATGAACATGCCAGGCTCATCCTCCATGTCCATCGAGATAAAATATGGAGAACAGGCCTAGAACCTTCTCACCCTGAACTGCAGAGTTGATGCAAATTTTACTGTAGACACTCCATTTACAGTAAACTGTAGCCACGTTATAGTTTTTCTGCCACTGCTCTAGCGCAATTATATGAATACCCGAACATCTGATAACCACTTCAAAATATAATGCATAGATTGAACATCTAATATGTTGTGGTCGGAGTATAATCATGTCTTTATTGTAAATACATGCATAATTATGCTAACATATTTGGACCATGATAATTGTTGTTTTACAGCCGAAGCCAAAACATAGTTAATGAGATAAAATATCAGCTTAAAATACTGCTGTATCTTATATTTACAGAATTTTGTCCGCCATCTTGGAATTTATCGGCCATCTTGAAAATGGTCTAAATTGCACTGGCTCAGGTTATTTTTCATTTGAATATAATATTTGTAAGCACTGTGCAAAATATCATACTTGTATCATGATCTGAACTACATTCTGGTTTTCCGTTCCATATGCTTGACTCTCATATACTTGGTCGAAATCGGAAACCAAAGGGATACATTTTTTTCAAACTCATAGTATGTAGACAAAAGTTAATACGCTTAAGGGGATTTTCAAACCCTTATATGAAAAAGGCACACCCTAAATGGGGATTTATCCAGTTTGAGTAATAAACTTAAAATTTCAAACTGTATAATTGAGGATACTGCACTCATCCTCCTTTTACAAGTAAAAAAATATCGAGATTCACTAGCCTAATATATTGGCTCCTATGCATTTTTTTGTTATTATTCTATGTTCTATGTAACTGTAACTCGCCAATACGAAATATTTGAAAAAAGCATTAAACGTGTATTTTAACACATTTCGTGATTCACGTGCATGTGTTCAGTACGGACCATTCGTACAAACTCTGTCAATTTCAGATAAGTTCAGAATCAATCGAGATGTTGCGAAGGTGCGTGAACGTAGGTGCAATGGTCAGGTTTTCAAAGAATCTCAACATACTGTTGTTTTGTTTTATCCATTCTACACCTATATCAATGATGCGCCCCCACCCCACCCCCATCCCCATCCCCAACCATCCCCCACCTCATCATCACCACCACCCGAATATATTTTGTTATCTTTTTTTTTTACATATCTCTGCGTTTTGGATTATGTGGATATTAAAATTTAAATTTGCCTATAAAACAATTTAGATTAAATTCAGATACACAGATGAAATATCAATAAAAAAACAACTGAAATGAGGTCACAATAAAAAATTGCTAGATTCTCATCCCCTCCCTCCCCGAGTTGCCTTTCGACCACAAATTTCTTTAAAATGACAGCATTTTTGGATTAAAACTGATAAAAATAAGAAATAAAATTTCATACCCTGCCCCAAATTTTACCACACCTCCCTCTCCCCACCCCAACCCCACATTGTTTTAGCCTTGTTTTCTGATGATATATACTGGCTATATAATTTATTATTATCTGAAAAACGAATAGTCGAGCTGCGCTGTTCTCCGACAGCTCTTTCTTTTTATTATAAAATGCGTATTAAATTCTTACTTAGTGGTGGGGAAAAAAAAAAAATCCAATTTAATAATATATAAATAACATGTCAAAATTATTCATGGAAATGCTGGAAACTGGAGCCCGATTAAGATTTTTAGTCATTGGTTTATAGTAATCTACATCAAAGATCCAGTCCAGAAGACTCCTTAAGTTAATATTTAATAAGTCCATATTTAATCAGTCCATCAACTAGTTTATAATTGCTTATTATTACAAAGAAGAGAAAAAAAAGAGACCTCGGGTCTACTGCATAGAAGTCGGGAGCTCTAACCATTAGGCCACGGCATCAAATGCGTGACGTCATAATTAAATAGTATGTATTGTAATGTATTAGTCTGATTCTATGACTCCTGATACTCACGCAAGACCTGAATATTGTAAATAGCAGCGTCAATAGCGCTTATTAAACTGCAAAGTCAATTAAAATTGTCTTATTTAGTCGTATTTATCGATTATTGGTCGATAATTGGTCACTGAGGAGACAGTTAGTCAGTACTGATTTATCCTCATCGATTGCGGACATTAACGAAAAGTTCCGATGGCATTGATCGTACATAGTCGGCAAATTCCGTCATTCTTCAGGGATACCGAGATGCTTCGAATGGCACCGGACAAGGGACATCGCCGAGGAGGCCCGAATACAAATTACCATGTCGATCTCCGGAAGTAGCTACTGGTTTCCCGTTACGTATGCTTGACTCCTGTATACTTGGCAGAAATCGAAAACCAAAGGGATAATTTTTTTCAAACTCATAGTATGTGGACAAAAGTTGATACCGTTAAGGGGATTTTCATAAATCCGCTATTAAATTAAGTTAAAAATATATTTTTTGAAAATTTCGCTGAATCTCTAAAAATCTCGCCAAAAACTGGTTCTGAATCCGTGTAACGAAGAAATCAGAAATGGCCGGGTGACCGAGACTAGAATTCCTTTTCGTTCGGAATTATCACATAAGGCTCTGTGAAAGGAGTTCCCTTTATACAGGGAGTAAAGGAGAACACCTTAATCTTAAGTCTATTTTAAGAAACTGGCTATATTACATTGTGTAGTAAATTTAACTTTTGGCATTTTTTGCCACTGACCGTTTTAAGGCGGAAGCCTTATTGTCAACCCTTTTATATATAATCTTGGTTTTTATTAACACCTCTCACGCCCGGCTTAAGTGGTATTTTACTTCCAAGCCAAATTTGGGCTCATTGAAAGGACCAGTAAAAAATAAAAATCTGCAGCGAAAACAAATCTGCGACAGAGGTTGCACAGTTCGTACCCATGGGGATACCAACAATTTGTCTATAAACGCTAGTTTCATACCTGACGAAAACATTATCTAATAGAAAAATAATTGATTCACAAACTTCATGGCAAGTCCACTTAGTGTAATTGTCCAAACTGCCGTTAGTAAAAAACACTTTAATATCGTTACAGGCCAACAATGTAGTATTTTCCCTAGCAAAAGTGTTTGAATGACAGCAATAAGCTTGTCTGTGATAAGTTTGTGTGGTAAAGTTGTATACAATGTAGAAAAATCGTAAGTACTTATAGATGAAGCTTGAAGTTTATTGAAAATGTTATCAAGAACGTCGCCTGAATTGTTATTAGACCAAATAAATTAATCCCAGAGTTGTCATAAGCTTTAGCAAACTATTGTTTAACGTGATCATTAACAGCAGTAAGACTAGATGTTTAGTAAAGTCTAGAACGTCAGAAGCCAGAGCAACTAGAGAATAAACCATTAAGGGTACGAAAAGACAAGATTAAAGACAAACACAAAACTTAACCATCCCTTTCAGGATTTATGTAGACGTCACCAAAGGGTCCACAATCTGTCGGGTTTATCTACAAGACACGATTGAAGACACAATTAAACGTAACCGTCTCTTCCATGACCAAGGTTGATGTCACCCAAGGGATCACAATCTGTCGGGTCTGTCGGGTCATCGTACAATTAAAGAGGAAAGCATAATGACGAACTGTAAATGGTTCAACCACTGATGTCCGTTTTATAACTTCTACATCAAGTGTACACACTTGAGTTGTTAAATTATTACAGTATGTAAAATAAATCGAAAAGTTAAGTTTTTCAAACGTTTATATTAAGCAATCGCTATTTCCAGAAGCGGTAGAAACTCGTTCTCATATAATGTATTGAAAAGAAAAACAAACCTTATTATTTTTTTCCCTATATTTTTGGATTATTCTTTTCGTATGTTAGTATATTGTTACTTATGTATTATACCAATTAACTAGTCATCATTTATATCATGTCAACACCAATTTTACAACCATTAAGGTCAGTTTTGAATGTTAAGTACAAATCATCAGTTTTGGTGGCCTTATGGGCGACCTCTTTAATTTAGAGCCTTTTTTTTCAGTTCCTGTTCATTAATCTCTACACAAATTTACGAACATTCATTACTGACTTCTACAAGAAGATAATTTTAAGTCCATTTTGCTGGCAATCTTTAATTCCATATTTGAATTACTGTGCATTTCAGGGTGCCTAGACGTGGAATATGAATCGAGATTTTTTTTATTACTTTCTATATGTTTTCATACCTGATATGATTGAATAGAATGAAAACAAATTCCTGGATCTGTTTGCAATTTTGCTGTAGCCATCCGCACATATTTTGTTTTATGTTTATTTCAAACGTTGTGGAAATTGTGACTAGTCACCACAAATAGCAATACATATTTTGAATTGTGTTCAGTGGACTGAATGTCACCGGACTGACACCTAGTGTATTCCTTCGGGTAGTGCTTATAAAAAAACAACAATCCCGACACAAAAAGTAGCATCAACAGGCTAAATGCCATTGTTTTAGCATGAAGAAAACAGTTATTTTAGATACAAATGATCCAATCCAGTCGTCAGGATCACTTTTCTTGGAAAATGTATGCTGGTTTCAGAGGCCATGCAAATGACAACACAAACATGTGATTATTCTATTTGGGAGAATAACAGAAAAACAGTATTATCAAACCTAGTATTGTATTATTGACAAGAATACTATCCATAGAATATGATATTGAACGATTGCTTTTCATCTGGTGACAGCTCTTGTGGCACATTGGTCCAATGATCCAATGTAATACTATTTACTAATTCAACGCTATGTAACGGTTCATCAACACAGTATATGCTATTTAGACTGCACCGGAGAGAGGGGACGGAGGGGACGGATACGCAGTAGTCCGGGAACCTATCCTGCTCTTTAATAACGACTATATTCCATTCAAAGTCCATGGTGAATTCATATTTTATACACAACCCAGACAATGCTACGAGCATATTTTGATTGATTAGAAACTTTTTATTATGAAGTGCGACATTTTTTTAATTTTTAGATTCTTCTGATGAAACATTAAATTGAAGAGAAATAATAACATAAAATACAATTTATCACAAATCGTTATCACTTTAAATGGAGACGTTTTCATTCCGTTGTTTCCGGAATTTGGCAGGATCAAACGGTGACTGATATATGATGTGTCAGAACGTGGGAAACTAACTATCTCTATGTGTCAGCACGTGGCAAACTAGCTGTAATTTCGATGTATTAGCGCGTGGGAAACTACCTGTACTGTTGGTGTGTCAGCACATGGAAAACTAACTCAGGGTGACGAAACCACGTGACTTTTTGATCGGTTTCACAGCAAAACATTGTGCACATAACGATCGATTCAGGTAGGTATTCGTTTCATAATATCGAATTTTATTCAACTAAATTACACACACTCCTTCGGAGTGACCTTTTTTCTCCACCACAAAAGGTAATTTGATTTATCTAGTACTTTCTGAAATTAGCCTTCCCAAAGTCTTGGAAACGAAAGAAATCTATGTCCGTGTATATTTTGGGAGGGCTAATTTCCGAAAATACTGAATGAACCAAATTGCCTTTTGCGGCAGGGGAAAGAGCTCACATTGTAAGGGCATATGATCTTTATTTGAACAAAATTCGTTAAATAGTTAGAAAGTTATAAAAACTCTACCTGAATCGAGAGTTTTGTTTACATTTTTTACCGTGAAACTGATCAAAAATACGCGTTTTCGCTACCCTGTAACTTTTTCGATGTATCAGCTCATGGGAAACTAACTGTAATTAAGATATGTCATCATGTAGGAAACTAACTGTAATTTTGATGTGTCATCATGTAGGAAACTAACTGTAATTTTGATATGTCATCATGTTGGAAACTAACTGTAATTTTGATGTGTCAGCACGTGGGAAACTTAGTACACATCATTTTCGTGGTCCGACCTTAATCCCATTAAGCGATGGAAAGCTTATATCAGCAGGATTTTATAACAGATATTTCGACAATAAAACATGTTTAAACAAGATTAACGGAAAAAAATTTGATAACCTGTTTAAAATTACCTATTAAATGCTTAAATTTTAAAATATGCAAACCTTTTAAGACGAAATTTCGCTTCTTGGAGAAAGGGTTGTATGAAAGTTAATACTTGGACCACGTAATGCGGCTTCTTAAATATAAATAGTTTATAAACGAGCAAGAACATCAATTAGGGACGCAGCCGCAAATTAGTTTTACACAAGGTTTTAAAAAGACCTAATCATTTGGAACAGAACAGGAAAGCAATTACAAAATTGATAAAGACAGCAATATATTAGATAACAAATGACGATTTTCATTGTTTTGTGAATCTAGGAATATCGGATTAAATTGCCTTTCATGTTTTCAATACTTTTCCAGTATTATGTATTGCGTAAATACGTGAATCAGTTAAATATATTATATATTAAAAGACAGCACCTGATGTATTATATTGCAAAATAAGTTTTTTAGCTAATAAATAGGGACTTCCATCTTAATGGATATGATGCAATCACCGACTTATCCGTACTATTGTGTGGAAGTTAAGCAGCGAGTTTCCATATAAACAGAGATTTTGGCCCGGGTAAGATGGCGCTCCTAGCGGACGGTAAGGGGAGATAACCGACTGCGATCTGCCATGGGTTGAATTGGGGTTTTGCGGTGCTACAGCACTAACATATATATGGCACTAGCAGGAATGAAGATTCCAGGCCAAGTCTTACATCCAGATATAACTATGCAGCATGGACCAGGCCCATTCTTACATCCAGATATAACTATGCAGCATGGACCAGGCCCATTCTTACATCCAGATATAACTATGCAGCATGGACCAGGCCCATTCTTACATCCAGATATAACTATGCAGCATGGACCTTTCAGTAGAACCTTCTCACCTACTGAACTGCAGAGTTGCTGCAAATTATATTGTACACACTCCACTTTTCACATCCGTGGTGCCACTGAGTTTCGTCGGTGTGTTCTTGGGCAAGACACTTTCCCTTAGCCTCGTCCGTCAGATGGGGACGTAAACCGGGCGGTCCCGTGTATCAATTTATCCTCCGAGCACGTTAAAGAAACATAGGAATCTATTCGATAATAAGAATAGGGCACGGTTCCCGGATTCCTATATATCCTTCCCCTCTCTCTGGGGCCGCTCTAAATAACCTATACTGTGTTGATGAGCCGTTAAACAACATTCAATTCAAATCAATTCCACTTTTCGCTGGATCTTCGATTACTGTTGTCTGCCACCACTCAAGTATACCTGAAACAAATACAGGGATGTTGATGAAGACCTTTAATGAACATATGACAAGAATGACAAAATAAACATGAATTCGTTTTTATTATCTGCCCGGATAACCAGTGGCCCTATTCTTGCCTGTTCTATCCATACTAAAACATTATCATTGACACATCATTACTAATACAATGGGCTTAACCTGACATGTTAGGCCATAATGCAGCTCCCATAATGGGACACAGACATCAGAGGGAGATGGTGTATCTTTAGTTTTTCGTTACATTTGTGACGAAATTTGACGTGCATTCTGATGGTCCGACTCGTCTTTTATACAACTAGGCGCCTTGTCCTACAAATCAACACACACTTTTCACAATTGAACTCCTATCAAGTATATACATACTTATATTATTTTCATTCCTTTCAAGAATTGAGAAACACTTGGTTTTAACTGAGAACATCTGCTGGCTATAGTCGAATCGTTTTGTTAAATATTATTAAACATATTTTTTTCCAGCGAAATAATTATGTATTCCTATTATTTTCATTACTGATCATTACTGTCTTTTTGGTGTAAGTGTCAAAATGCACATTTGTTCTTATCATGTTGTGTTGCTGATTTATGCCATAGCAATCAGGAATTATCAAACGGAACGTATGTCAACACGTGCATGTGAAGGTGCCTTATGCTGGCATTCTTTTTTGTTTTGTTCGCCAACTGAAACGATATAGTTTGAACAATTATCCTTAATTGCTTTTAATGTTTTGGAATCTTTATTAGTTTGTGTATGTATTTGTAGGTTTGACACTATAAGACATTGCAGCGCTTTGAGGAACAAGTATAGCCAGTACAATACCATATACAACTTCATGGTTGTAGATTATATAGTCCGTACTATATCATGGTTGTCGGCCATCAAGTCCGTACTAAATCATGGTTGTCGGCCCTCTAGTCCGGACTATATCATGGTTGTCGGCCATCTTGTCCGTACTATATCATGGTTGTTGGCCAACTAGTCCGTACTATATCATGGTTGTCGGCCATCTAGTCCATACAATATCATGGTTGTCGGCCATCTAGTCCGTACTATATCATGGTTGTCGGCCATCTAGTCTGTACTATATCATGGTTGTCTGCCATCTAGTCCGCACTGTATCATGAATGTCGGCCATCTAGTCCGTACTATATCACGTATGTCGGTCATCTAGTCAGTCCGTACTATATCATGGTTGTCGGCCATCTAGTCCGTACTATATCATGGTTGTCGGCGGCCATCTAGTCCGTACTAGATCATTGATGTCGGCCATCTAGTCCGTATTATATCATGATTGTCGGTCATCTAGTCCGTACTACATCATGGTTGTCGGCCATCTAGTCCGTACTATATCATGGTTGTCGGCCATATAGTCCGTACTATATCATGGTTGTCGGCCATACAGTCCTTACTATATCATGATTGTCGGCCATCTAGTCCGTACTACATCATGGTTGTCGACCATCTAGTCCGTACTATATCATGGTTGTCGGCCATATAGTCAGTACTATATCATGGTTGTCGGCCATATAGTCAGTACTATATCATGGTTGTCGGTCATATAGTCCGTACTATATCATGGTTGTCGGTCATATAGTCCTTACTATATCATGATTGTCGGCCATCTAGTCCGTACTACATCATGGTTGTCGACCATCTAGTCCGTACTATATCATGGTTGTCGGCCATATAGTCAGTACTATATCATGGTTGTCGGTCATATAGTCCGTACTATATCATGGTTGTCGTCCACCAACAGAAGTTGTTAATTATATATCAGTACTTTCTATTGTCCAAAGTCGTATGATATATTCAATACAGGAAAACGAAAGTGAACTGATATTTTTTATAACGTCACACTTTTCAAAAAATGTGCCGTTATACCAGATATCTTACAAGGGGGCATGGCTAGCGATAAAAACGTTATAGAATATCCAACTTGCATATGAATATATCATGAAAATATCTCAGCTTAGGCCTAGATATATATCATGATATATGCTCCTAACACCTCGTTGGACATTCTATAACTAATACTTATCATCGACGATAACCAAGTCGAAACAAATACAATACGCAACTTGTGCCTTTGTCTTAAGACCGGATGTTTACCTTTATATTCATGGTGCTAGATAAGTGAAAATAATAGCAATGGCACATTTAATCTTCGGCAGCAAAACGTCGCATTAATGTGACAGAGGTTTACATAAATGTTTGCTATAGATACCTCTGAATGTCTATTTTGTCCAAACCTTTTATCATGTTTATTGGGGGAATCCTTAACACAAAGCTACTACAAATGGTATGGCTCTCCCCGTAACGGGGTCGACGGACTAACATCCGCCTTGAAATAATGCATACTTTCAAAGTATCTCGCTCGAGTAAGATACTGCGGAGTGCGTTTCTACAAATTTGAGATGTGAACTGGGGATCAAACCATGGATGCGTTGCAAACATGTTTACCACTTGGCCACCCAACTGTATGATAATACACATGTGTCGATAACATGCAATGTTCATAAACGTCTATAACGCCTTGCAAAATATAAATATGTTCTCATTTTGAATTGAATTTCAGTATGAGCTACCAAATCAAAAATCATTCCACGCATATTCAACTAGGGCGTGTTAGTGGAGCAGCTCATCCTCACATATGTAATAATTTCTTATTATTAATTAACTTAACTATATTAGCCTTGTTTTACTAGAAACTCTACACACAATACGACGCAAACTCGGCTAATATGAACCGGAAGTCGGCAAATATGAAAAAACAAGGCCAATATGAATAAACTCGCCAATACGAGATTTAAGTGACGTCATTCACGTTAAGTAACGTCATTCGCGCTCAGATTAAAGTGACGTCATTCACGTTAAGTAACGTCATTCGAGCTCGCTTTTTGACATATAAATGTAATTAACGATACTATAAATAAATGCAAAGTATGTCAAAATAATTTGATTAAAAACAAATTATACCGTAGTGGCTGTTAATTAATAAAATTGTCATTAATTAAGTGGTTTCATATTGTCCGAATTATTGGTCCTCGGACTGTCAAATCCGCGGGCCAATATGACAGTCCTTGGACCAATAACTGGGCCAATATGAAACCACTTAATTAATAGCATCATATTATTTGCATGTTACTTTCATTTGTACATTAAGTTACTAACATGTGTGACACATATGTAAATGATACATATGTGACACATATGTGCCATATATATTGTTCATGTTAAAATAATACACTTGTGGCACATATGTATTTCATATGAAGCTACGAAATATAAAATACATATTCATTTATATAAGCATATAAATGTAATTGTCAAAATAATTTGATTAACATTTTTTTATACCGTAGTGGCTGTTAATTAATAAGATTGTCATTAATTAAGTGGTTTGATATTGTCCGAGTTATTGGTCCCCGGTCATGTTTTGTTTCATGAGCATGTTTATGTTTATTTAAATCGAAATCAATACACAACAATAGATATTTACAATTCACACATTGCAATATCTGTGAGAAGCGAGAATAAGATTTTATTTGATGACGTAGAAAACTTTGAACAGGTAAATTAATCCACAGGTAAATGTATTTATCAATTATCTGGCAATAGTTGTGCAGATATACAATTCAGATTTACCCCATTTTCTCATGCAGTCACGCAGTGGTAAAAGTAGTATCTACGTTATGCAAATAATACTTGTTCTTACATACAACTTAGTAGCTGATTTGTTAATTGATAATACTACAAAAAGGGTGGCCATTCATCTTTAAGAGATATATGTAACGTTATAAATATATCTCTCTACTCTAAAGGTAACTCTTGAATCAGTTTTTGAAGTCAGTCGACGAATCACCTATAAATTCCCAAAATAAATAGGAGAAAGAGTTGGATACAGCCTTAAATATCGAGGATTGGAATACACTATATAAACAAACATTTATTTCAGTAGATGATACATACCTCCAATCTTTGCAATTAAAATGTTTACATAGAATTATTTTTACCAATGCAAGATTACATAAATATGAAAAGTCTGAAACTGAACTGTGTACTTTTAGTAAGAACTCTAAATAAACTATTTTACATTTATTTTATGACTGCATCTTTTCCAGAAAAATTCTTATATATCTTTTCGGTCATCTGAAGGAAGAATGCAATATTTTGTTAGAAATCAAATTTTAACAGACATTGACTCTATTTTATATATTTTAGCGCTTCTCTATTAAAAGTATATTTATTCTTGCAAACTGTGAAACTGTCTTCCAATTTACTCTGTTTATTTAGAACAAGTTAAAAGATTTAGAAATATTGAATTGTTCTCAACATATATATACCCCTTAGCAAAAGGTAATATTATTAAAAAAATATGGAATTTTATTCAGGTTATTAAACAGTAATTAACTGTATGTTATATTGTATAATCATTCCCTGTATGATTAAATTCTCAATAGAGAGCAGAAAGGTACTATTACAAATTACACTTGTATTGTATGAGGCCGTAAAAATCACATCTGTATTGTATGTCTAAAAATGTATGTACACTTGATATTTGAAATAAAATGTTAAACAAACCAAACAAACTTAAAGCAAGTTATTGAGATATCTCTATTAGTAAGAATGATATCTCTTTAAGATAGAGAGATATCTCTCCAACTTAACACGATATCATCGTAAAACTAGTATAGAGATATCTGTCTTGCCTAAATATATATCTCTCTTTCCCTAATTATTTATATAGATAGCTAAACAGGAAATAATAAATGATGTATACAGAATAATTAGATCGTCCACCACAATAGTCCAAACAATTTTGTTTTTGAAAACTTCAGTACACAAGGGAGTTATCCCACTTTTTCTTAAACCATGCATTTTTGGTAAAAACACATAAAATCTACAAACATTACCTCAATTTGTCACAATTTCCCTTTACGTTGCCTTCGAAAAAAATCACAGAAAAACACACCTTTAAGGTTTCCATAGCATCCATAAAAGAGTATTGCTTGGCAAAATTTGAAACTGTTTAAAGGAATATTTAGTACTCAGTGAAGTGTGCTTAAAAACATCAAACATTGTTTAATTAAAGCGCTGTTCAAGCTGTCCTACGCCCTTAAAAACTGGCATTGGCGTTACAATATGGTGTTAATATTTAGCTTTAGAGAGATATCTCTGTATATTATTTCAAGAGATATCTCTCAAGCTTAAAGAGATATCTCTCCTCGTGAACGATATGTTCTATTAATTTCGGCGCCGTTTTACTATTTAATCAATATTTATAGATATCCATAATTAAATTAAAGATATCTATAACTCGAACATAAGATATCTATAAATCGATTTATAGATATCTTAAAAAGAATTATGGATATCTATAATTCAACTAAAATGTATATATATCTTAAATTCGAAGTTATCAATAATTCATTTTAAGATATCTATACATCGCTTTGAATTATACATATATACATATCAGTTTATTCATCCGTGGAATTAGTAAATATTTTCAGGGGACCAGTTTGTGGACATTGAACGCATTACATTATATATAACACTACTTCGACGGTATTTATGGATATCCATAATTTATAAATCGATTTATGGATATCTTCAATTGAATTATAGATATCTATAGATCTAATATAAGATATCTATAAATGCTCGTCAATTAATGATATATTAATATGAATTATGGATATCCATAATTCGAATAGAATATATCTATAACTCGATTTGGAGGTATCTTTAAATGAATTAAAGATATACATAATTAGAATATAAGATATCAATAAATAATTAATAATATCTATAAATAATATGATATCTTATACTCGAATTATAGATATATTTAATTCAATTATGGATATCTATAAATAGTGGATAAATAGTAAAACGGCGCCCCATATATTAATGTTAGAAAGACATATCTCTACCTTAAAACAAGATATTTCCTTAGACTAGAGATGCATCTCTTAGTTAAATCTTTCTTTAAGGTAGAGAAATATCTCTTTAATCTAGAAAGATATCTGTTTAACGTAACACGATATGTTCGCAAGAGTATCATAGATATATCTCTCTAGCTTTAAGATAGTGATATTGTTCTAGTTTAAAGAGATATCTTTCAATGTTAAAGAGATATATTTCTATCTTACATATATGCTACACACATATTAATACACGAAGGTGCTGGTTTGGTTTGAGCATGAACATGATCTTTTGATCTTTGTCGAAATACACGTTTTTATTTTTTTACTGAGAGGTGCTCCCAGTAAGTGTAATTACTCTAGTTATCTATTCGTGAAACAAACAAGTAAAACTTTGTAGATGGGACGCGACGTGTATCCACCCGGTCTGTCTTTTTCACCGCTCAAAGTGCGACTGTGAAGAAGGCAGTTTGTGATTTTTTTCTATGTAGATCTATGCTGCATTTTGTTTGTTCTTGTATGGGTTTGTCTTTAGTAAACATGTGTGTAGGAGTCGTATTACTATACACTTGCTGTTCAACTTGACGGATTCATATAACTGTGCCTCTGACGTGGAGTCTTATAAACTTGGCATTATATATATATATACTGAACAAACAAGTTTAGCACGACATTTTAGGGACATATATTAAATATATGAACATATATATATTTGTTTGAAGCTATTAGCAATGCTAGGTAAGGATGAGACTTTCCAAAAAGTGTGTTGTTTTATTATTATCAGAATTACCTCCCAGATATTATAAACCAATTATTTTGTTATACACAAACGTGTTGAACACATTATTATTTGGTATGGACACAAATTGCCCATTCTGACATGTATAAAAATGCTAAAATGTGATCAATAAAGAATTTATTCTCAAACAAAATCATTCAACATTTAAAATTACCTCCCTTTTCATTGAAATAAGAGCGATTTTCGATAACATATAACAGTATGTTGCCAACATATTTGCTTTATTTTTATCATCGACTTTGTTTACAAATGACTTTGTAGCAGTACTATTGGTCATATCAATGTCACTTTATCATTGAACCCGAACGTACACGGCTTTGTATATCGTCTATGGAACTGACATGCATTTTATGTGCTAAATTTATTTTTCTCAGTATATGAAGTCAGGAATATAGCGGGGTTGTGTACATGTAAAATCGATTTACGCTAACCAGTGGGCCATATTGCGTACTAACTGTTCCAAGTCTGAAAACCCTGTTGTCACCACTCTTTGTGTTGTGCATTGTCCTTTTCATTGTATAGTTAAGTTGGTCTTTGTTTGTGGTACAATGAGGATAGATGCAGCCATTGCATTTCGGTGCTGTGATTTCAGTAGGATCATTTTTATTCTTATTTTCAGTCTAGACATATTTTAAAAACAGAGAAATGCGTTGATTGGATACAATTGAAAACTTTCGGCCAATCGTATATCTAGGTCAGACAGTATAATGACTAAAAAAGGATTGATCGAAAAACTAAATCAGGATAAAATACTTACATTATTATTTTACTTTTATGTTAAATATTTCTTTTATCTTATTTTATCTTATTCACTCCAAACAAAGGTTTATATAATACTCAAAAATGACCTTTGCAGAGTTTACATACGAAGTAGCTAATGACGGTGTTATCAAGCTGGATCTGATGGAAAGTGAAGGACTGATTTGCGACAGTGGTAACGGTGGCAACATTGCTAAAGTCGCTTGCGGAGGATCGTAAGTAGTCTCCATAAGTTGTTTGTTATAATCACGGAGAGTGTTTTTCGTCTTCTAGTTTTTTTCTACTTATGTTTGCCGTTGCTGCTCTGACCTCTTGTCATTCATTTTGCTTTCGATGCATTTATGTCTTGACATGTGATTACTGAATAAAATACAGATTATATATCATAAATATTATCGAACAATTTTCGAACATGATTGCATTCAGGCTGCGGTAGAGGTTATACCATCGTACCATCGCACCATTACGTTGTTTCGCGATGGTACGACGGCGATGGTACGATGTGGCGAATGCGATAACGCGATGGACCATCGTAGCATCGCTATCGTAGCATCGCCATCGTACCATCGCTCATCGACTTGTAAACGGAACGATGGCTCTAATGGAACACCGTATTTGTTGCTCTATTGTTCTTTGACATTAAGGGTCCATCTATCTCTAGTCGATTGTATTTGGGGGAGGAGAACATGTGTATAGGTAACTTTAAATCACTGCTAGATATACAATTGCATGAGAAAATGGTGGTATGTAATTTCTTTTCGGTTGATGAGACGCTCCCAATACAGCTTTTGTGTGAAACCAACATAATAAAACATAAAAGCATGTGTTTCAAATTTTTTTTTTGGTGTTGTTTTTTTTCTTCTAAAAACAATGAATTATAAATAAAGTTTTGTATTTAGTAGAGCTAACACTAATTTGCTTTGTTTTTCTTCATAGAGGTAAAGGGATTATATACGTCTATAAACTAGATACTGTTAATGCTTCTCAAACAGAAAACTTTACTCGGGCCTCAGTTTATACCTGAGTTAATCGGTCATGTAGCATGTTAGCAGTAAATAAGCAAGCTTTCCATGCATTGTTCAATGATCATCAAGCGTTGGAAATACGTTCTTAAAGATGAATGGCCACCCTTTTTGCAGTATTATCAATTAACAAATTTAACTCCTAAACATCATATGAACATTTCTTGATAGTCCCGGAGAGAAACATACGTTGTGTGTAAAAATAAGTATTACTTGCATGACGTAGATACTACTTTTACAACTGCGTGACTGCACGGGGAAATGAGGTATAGCTGCACAATTATTGCCAGATAATTGATAAATATATTTACCTGTGGATTAATTTACCAGTTCAAAGTTATCTACGTCATCAAATAAAATCTTATTCTCGCTTTTTTCAGGTATTGCAATATGTGAATTGTAAATATCTATTGTTGTGTATTGATTTCGATTTAAATAAACACAGACATGCACATGAAACAAAACATGGCCGGAGAACTTTAGCAGCGAGCTTGAACAAGACCAAGTAGGCGTCCACAGGTGTGATTCTACTTTGCATCAATGTCCCTCGGTTGTTTTGTAGCGTGTACACAGATGGTCTTTTCAATGTTTTAATCCCGTTGTCGTTATTTAAAGCAATATTGGTTTAATGAATTTGATATTCAATATGTCATATGATAAATGAGGAAGACTTGCAAACAAACTTTTAAGCAAAAAGTATATTAATTCATCTCCTTGATGTTGTCAGGCAGGTAACATATACTGTATGGTTGATATTTTAAACATATTTTGTGCAATAAGTTGTCATGGTAACGAAGACATTTAATGTTTAAATAATATAACAGGAGTAACACCTGACATCGATGGCTAACGCACAAGTATCGTCACTGTAAAGAGTTATTACTATAAAAAATGGCGTGTGTTATGAACCTTTTCCATCGAGTTAGCAGAATTTATATATGTTAATAATGATACATTATGGTTAATGTTGCACTATTCTGGAACTAGTTTCATTTAAAAGGGCTTTAAAACCATGGAAAAATCTGAAAGAATTAGCAAAAAAAACCGGAGATATGATATTTTAAAACTTTGCAAACATTCTTAAATGGAGGCAGCTATCTTGGATTGTTGACGTCATCGCGCCTTTTTGCCATTTATTGCATATTGATAAACAAAAAACAAAGAATATCACTGCAAATACATGTAAATCGTAAGAGCATATACAGTATAACTATTTTACTTTATATTTATAATGTTATACATTTATTTGCTTTAAACACTATTTATTATCTATTTGCCATATATAGAAAAAGGCGCGATGACGTCATCATTCAAAGATGGCTGCCTCCAATGGAGTCTTTATGCACATTTTCAAAAGGTCATATCTCCTATTTATTTTAAGATATTTTGATAATTTGTCAGCTTTTTCCATAGTCTTAAAGCCCTTTTAAATGAAACCCAGTTCAAAAATAGTGCAACATCCCCTTAATAAAACATCCTCTCTGCATCGCTATCAATCCAACTCGGCCAAAACATTTCTTTGCTAAATTCACTGATTGAATATGTTTTTGAAGACCAAAACATTTTGTATCAGATTCAAATGGTAAGCTACTCAAATTCAATTGGCATGGTGACAAATGTAACCTTTTACAATGTAAAAGGGAGAAATTATAATCATAATTGTGAAACTAAATTATAATACGTTACTTAGGATACCATTGAGGATGGAGACTGTCTATCTAATATATCCAGGGGTTATACATATATATACATGTATATAACATACTTGCTTGTTACTGTTGGGTATTGCTCAGCTATTTGTGGGTCAGATGACACGGCTGGGGCAATACTCATATAGTTCTCTTATAATTCTTTTAAATTGGCATAGTTCAAATCACATTAAATGTTTTATTGTGTATAATAATGTAGCATACACAAATATAACTGACTATGTATGTATTTCGTTCACATTGGAACATTCAAATCGTTCGAGGCACCACATTAGACGCAACGCCTGAGTTTTCACGAGATGTCGAGAACTATCTGAACGATTGCACTGTTCAAATTGAACGATGCACTGTTCAAATAGAGTCGTTACAGCCGTGCACTTCACAGAAATTCGTCGCTGTCAAATGCGGTTAGTAACACAAAGTTACTTTTCATTGACATTGTCTGTTAGCAAATAGTTTGGGTACTTTTTCTAGTTTTCTTCGACAAATGAATGCTGACGATAGTCGAAGATATTTTAAAAACTGTTTTAATTGGCTAACTTTTCTTCAAGTTTGGTGACAACGGCATGCATTTATTGAAACGTTTGTATATTTCCCGTATTATAATAAGTATGTGGAATTGAATTGAATTGAATTGCATTTGTTATAACGGCTCATCAACACAGCATATGTTATTTACAAGCCGCCCCGGAGAGAGGGGAAGGATACATAGGAATCCGGGAGCCGTGCCTTACTCTTATTAGAGTATAGATTCCTATGGTTCTTTAACGTGCTCGGAGGATAGACCGGACCGCCCGGTTTACGTCCCATGCCGCCGCGACGAGGCTAAGGGAAAGTGTCTTGCCCAAGAGCACACCGACGGAACTAAGTAGCACCACGGAGGATTGAACCCGGGGCCTCCGGTTTACAAATCCGCGCGCTACCGACTGCGCCACGCCAGCCCCTCAGTAAGTAAATGGAAAGAAAAAACGTGGACAATAACATTCACTGGGTACAACATCCCTCCTGAGTTACTTTCTTGTATATCACCAACTTCAATTTGTTATAATTTTGCAAATGATTTGTTTTATTTGAGTTTATTTTCAATATTATACAACACCGTGTATCAGGTAACCATCGTATGTGTAAAATATCAATCGTCCATGCTGCAAAGAAATGTATTTCTTTTTTTTCCCTTCGAAGAACAAACCTACTATTTTAACGAACATTGTCATCGTATTTTGTACTCCTCTCGATATATTTTTTTGTACGAAAATTACGCAGCTGCATTATCCATACTTGAGATGAAGTTGTAGCAAAACATTAATATATGACATTTTAACATTGACGTCATTTGGGAAAATAATTGGTGGTTTCATATATTTACAGGAAAACGAGAATTAGAGGAGTGGAATAATCGTCGTTGGCACCTGTGACACACGGATACTACCCAGTATTCATCCATTATACATACACCAGGAATGACGAACCACTAGCAGGATCTTGCTCAAAGGATCAGTTCATGTTACTTTGCTGACACCTGGTATAATTATTAGCATACATATACTTTTAATAGTTTTAATAAAGTACATACATTGACATTCTATATTGTTTTATTTTATTTCATTTATATGTATTGTATAGGTTCATGGAAGTCGACAATTGTGTATCATTTTCTTCTATTCTAAACCCAAATCTGATCAATATGCCCCTGTTTTGTGTCTTAAAGGGGGTACATCAGGATTTTTCATGAAACATCTTAAATTTTAAAAATGTTCCAATTCATGATAAAACACTTATATCAATCAAAATATAATGTTAGAACCATTGTGTTACTGTCTAAACTTTGAAAACACCATATAGCTATGATGGAATCGGACGTAAAATGCTGAAATTAACCCTGGTGCGTCACCTAGGATAGCACATATTGCTGTGCAGAATTTTTTTTTTGGCAAATAAGGGCTAATTTTTCGGCTCATTCATTATGTTTAGGCCATTCAGAATAGAAAATATTATTTTCTGTCAATTTTTAGTCGGACACCTAGACCCCATGAAAATCCTGATGTACTCCCTATATATAAGAAAGTGCGAATCTGCAGAAAATATACCGGCCATGTTTTGTGTCGAAGAAAGTGCCGGCCTGAAGAAAACATACTAAGCAAAATACCATGACACATTTAAAGCAGAATGACATCATTATACGGCATTAAATATGCTTTGCTGTAATAAATACATGTTTTAATTTTGAAGAAATAATTTCATTAAAATTGCCAACACTCTAAAAAACATTATTTAATGAAAGCAGTGCACATTTCAGGCCTGTTGACGTTATCATGTTGACGTTATCGTGACTTATGATGGATGAATTCCCCCAAAATACCACTGTCGCGGCATTAACTGCCGTCGGTATGCCCCAAAGTAACATAAAATACCAATAGAAAATTGTCTCTTTAATGATACTAATTATTACAAGGGTTCTTGACATTTACATGACGTACACATTGACGCCATCACACACCAATCTGGAACAGTTTGAGGTAGACGTATATAGATATCGTTTAATGCTTTTAAAGGGACTGGAGGCGGTCTGGAAGAGTAATTTGTTCCCGGCATTACGTGGTCCCGCCTTAATTCCATTAAGCAATGGGAAAGCTTATATTTGCAGGATTTTATATCGGATATTTCAGCAATTAGACATGTTTAAAATATATTTTTACTGAAAATATGTGATAGCCTGTTTAAAATTACCTATTAAAATGTTTTAATTTTACAATGTGCAAACCTTTTAAGTCGAAATTAAGGTTTTATTTCATACCCCAACCAACCCCATTTTCGATTATTGGTGAAGGTATGAAAGGTAATACTCGGACCACATAATGTGGCAATGCAAATACAACAGAAAACCCTATAAATATGCTTCAGTTTCATATGAAATGTGCAAATGCATTAACTAAGACGCAGGTTCGGCTGAATTATTATTAATGAAAGTGTATTGATTGGAAAACACGACCACTCCGTGTATTTTTGTTTATACATCATCAATGTTGATTCCTATGCTGTTCATATTTCTAGAAGTTATTCGTTTTTAATAAAAGTGTTGTTAGATCAAAAATAAAAAAAAATATTAATGATTTATGGACTCAAAACTAGACGAGTAGTCGAGTTCTCTCGACCAAACTATTTCATAAACAATAACAGTTTAGTGCATATGTAGGTATATGTACATTGAATATGCAACTGAAACACATTATGATGGGTTTACTCATGTTTTAACTGACATTCATTATTCTTCTAGATTGCTCTAGTCACTTTAAGGGCAATATTGTCTCCTATATAAGTACATTTCGAGGGGTTAGCGCAAAAATATTGTAACTACATATGAATAAAGAAGGAGATACAATAGTTTTGCACGGAATTCTCGATTTACTATTGTAAACAAATTGCATGTGGTGGAATCATATTAATTTGTAAGCGTGGTGGAATCAAACCAATTTGTAAGCGTGGTGGAATCATATCAATTTGTAAGCGTCGTGGAATCATATTAATTTGTAAGCGTGGTGGAATGATATCAATTTGTAAGCGTGGTGAAATAATATTAATTTGTAAACGTGGTGGAATCATATTAATTTGTAAGCATGGTGGAATCATATCAATTTGTAAGCATGGTGGCATCATATCAGTTTGTAAGCGTGGTGGAATCATATCAATTTGTAAGCGTGGTGAAAACGTATCAATTTGTAAGCGTGGTGGAATCGTATCAATGTGTAAGCGTGGTGGAATCGTATCAATTTGTAAGCTTGGTGGAATCGTATCAATCTGTAAGCTTGGTGGAATCGTATCAATTTGTAAGCGTGGTGGAATCGTGTCAATTTGTAAGCGTGGTGGAATCGTGTCAATTTGTAAGCGTGGTTGAATCGTGTCAATTTGTAAGCTTGGTGGAATCGTATCAATATCGTATCAATTTGTAAGCTTGGTGGAATCGTATCAATTTGTAAGCGTGGTGGAATCGTGTCAATTTGTAAGCGTGGTGGAATCGTGTCAATTTGTATGCGTGGTGGAATCGTGTCAGTTTGTAAGCGTGGTGGAATCGTATCAATTTGTAAGCCTGGCGGAATCGTATCAATTTGTAATCGTGGTGGAATCATATCAATTGGTAAGCGTGGTGGAATCATATCAATTTGTAAGCGTGGTGGAATCGTATCAATTTGTAAGCGTGGTGGAATCATATCAATTTGTAAGAGTCGTGGAAACATATTAATTTGTAAGCGTGGTGGAATCATATCAGTTTGAAACGGTCAATATGATGTCATAAAAGTACAATTATTGGTGTAATTAAGCGCCATTTGACAGTATCATATCAATTTGTAACACGCCAAACGGCACTGCAAAGCACTTGGAAAACCACTTTCGGAAAGGTTGACAACCTCGAGTTGACTGTAGGCAAATCACCAATTGAACACCTACATCATTTTATGATATAATGCTGTCAATCTGTGCATTATTATATTAGCTTACAAAAAACATTGATGTTTGTTTGAATTGTGTTTTACGTCATTTTAGCACATGCTAGGCCATATATGACTGTCGATTTACTTGCGGTAGAGGCAAACCAACCCATTTCCCCTAGGTAGAACCAATAGTGTATACCATCCGGAAGAATCGACATTTTCTCACGTGCAGAGCATAGGGCTAAAATGATGTAAAACACCATTGAAACAAACAATTAAACTTTACTGCCATCCGTTTCCTCCAAATCACCTACATTGCATTTAAAAACCAATTTAAAATATCACTTAATAGGAACTCTCACGTATAAATTTACCAAGGAAACGGTTAATAAAGCACAGTGCATAGGGGTCAAACGTATTTGATCATATTTTATCGCAATTTCAATGGGTCTGCATGAACACTAGTACGTACAACATTATTGTTATGGCCTCATGTTTCAGCCGAAGGGTTTTCAGCATGTACATGAACAGTTTTGAAAGTACTTACATAAATTATATTATATATCATTGGAACTGAACATTTTAGTGGTAAATAAAACATACCTTAGTTTAGAATCAAAGTAACTTTTAGTTAGGGATTTCCCCCTCCGTGTTGCTGAGGCAGGAGAAATTTGAGAAAACTCACGTAGCTTCTGTTAGCTTTAATAGTCTGCGATAAAACGTTCACGGTGTCTTAATTTAGATTTATCCAAAACGTTTAAATATAAATTCTATTATATACTCCCCTATGTTTTGATAGAGAATTATAAAACACAAAATATTGATTGAATTATTTTTTAAAGATGAAAAGTACATGCAAGCCAGTATAGCACAAAACATACAACCACACCCTTGCAGCCATATGTACGAGGGCTGTTCAAAATAATACGTGGAGTTTTTCGATATCGCTCTCATGTAAACCTTTAAGATTCATATATGTTGTAATCCAACTCATAAGAAATTAAATGATTTAAGTAAAAAATTACCATGCCTAGTTACGTTGCAATGAATGACATAATAGGGCGAAGTAGTCCAACACGTGACGTCTTTATTTTATAACTGCATTTCGGGAATGGCTAAATAAAGGAAAAACATCGGCAAAAATACTCAAAATTAAAGTAGCATTGTCACTGAATGTTTATGAATATTGCACAAGGAGAATTAAGATAAATATAAACTAGAAGGAATTCGACAGCGCGCCATCTAAAATACCCACGTTTTCTTCACACAGGTCAATTCCTTTAAAGGGACAATATCCGTAACTTCTAGCCTATAAAACACAAACTAATTACGTTGAAAAACATAACACACCAATCCATTATTGAATATTTACAAAATAAAACCAGATTGTTTGACGGAATTCAATACCGAAACAAAAAAGAAGTACTGCTTCGTGGGGTTGAACTCGTAACCCACACTAAAATTACACTCCGAGTTTTAAATAATAAATCATTTGACATGCTGTGTTTCGCTTTCATAGACGACTATTATACCAATTAATGTGCAAACGTGTTAAAAAATTACACCATAATTGAATTATTAGTGTATTTGATGCTACTTCATCCAGGCCCCAACGATGACGTAGGAGGAAACAAATGAATACAGTGTAATCACATCATCATAATGTTTCATTTGGGACACCCCCTCCCTCACACACACACACATATACAACCCCACCCTGGGCACCCGGGCAGACGTCCGAGTTCGAAATAATAAAATCGTTCTATATGTTGTTTATCTTCTTCCATAGACGATTACATACACCAAGTTATGTGCAAGAATATAGAAAAATGACAGTGTAATTGAATATGTATTGCAGTTGACCTTTGACCCCACTGAGGGACCATGGGTGCGGAACCATCATCATAATGTTCATTTCATTTGAGACATAATTAAAAAACAACAACAAAAAAACCCCAAAATCTCCCCCCCCCCGCCCGCACGCCCGCCCGCCCCTCCCACCCTGGGCCCCCGGGGAGACGTCCGAGTTTGCGAAATATTAAAATCGTTTGATATGTTGTTTATGTTTCATAGACGATTACATATACCAAGTTATGTGCAAAAATATGGAAAAATGAAGATGTAATTGACTTTTTAGTGCATTTGACCTCTCCCCCCCCCTCCCCGCCCCCCCACCCCCCACACACACACCGAGGGCCCCTGGGTTAGGAGCCAAACATAATGTTGCTCTTGCACGCCGTCATCATATGGTGAAGTTATACCCTAAGTTTGATTGAATTCCGTTTAGCGGTTTAGGACGATAAAGTGGGTATAATAAGTAGACGAACACCGTCTTGATTTTAAGTTGAATTTGACGCCTATTAATAATGTCCACGTAATATTTGAACGGCCCTCGTATATTTAACTGAAATAGCATTGAAATGCGTTGCATTGGGGTTTACGGCACCGCAATATATCAGACTTTAGCTCAACATTATATGGATCGCTCGCAAGTCTTATTTACAGATGCTTTATCCTATACATAATCAGGTATTACGACTCGCCTTAAATACCTTTCGTACATCACAAGCCAAAAATCTTTACTCTGACCCTAATAAAGTATCTCTGTATCATGTACGAGACAAGTTAGCCTTTCAGTACGCCATTAAATTGCAATCTAACACATCGAATCACACTTTTATACTGTTTCTAATCTTTGATTGTCAAGTACAAAGTATAAAATTCCGCCGTCGACATTGAAATCACGGTTCACCAATAATTAATTTCGATCTTTACAACAATAACAAATCCGGTACAGATTCTACACAAATTATCACAAGCCGGTCAGAACAGTTGCATAAGAAAACAGTAAGGGGAATGAATATGATAAAAATTAACAAACAGTGTGTAGATGTTAGATTTTTCTTTTGGAACTGTCAACAATCAAGGCAGATTTGTCATGAAAGATTTGAGCACTAGATACACTAATAAACTAGTCATCATGAGACAAAATGAACATGTTTTTAATTTTGGCATCTGTGTTGTATAATGTTATAATTTGAATATGATAGACATCTGAACTAATATGTGTAATGGATCACTAAATAGAATGTTGATTCATGATTAGAAAGTGAGGAATTGGGAAAAGATCATGGTTAGAATATGAAGAATTGGTAAAGTATCGTAGTTATAATCAAAAAGACACCTTAATGACATTAAAATAGCAATTGGAGCGTCTGTGAAGGTAATCTCAGTTTTTAGCAATGTAAATTTACATTAGAAGAAAGTGTTTAATGATAGATGTTTTTTTTATTATTGAAATCTAATTAGTAGTTCATGAGAATAATTAGTAGTGGAACAGACCTATTCAAACTCTTTAGAAGATGCTTCAGTTAAAGTTTCATCAACTCTCGTTAATGATTGAAGAGGTGTTGCTTATTTTAAAATCAGACAGCATCAAAAAGAGATACACATATAATAGCTTTACACACAAACAGTTACTAATATTCAAACACAATTTCCTTTATATTATTCTTATGAGTAATATTAATTATTGAATAAATGCAAGTTATGTAGAAAAACTAACGGGGCGCCGCAAGCTTTTAGAAAATAAAGATTGCCGTTTGTCCCTTTAATAAAGTTTATCATCAATCAATAATCAGTGACGCTAACGATTTGGAACCAGCTGTATTCGTATGCTGAGAAAGATTTACAGACTGTATCCCTGAAATTGATACCTAATTCAAGTAGAAGAATACCGATAAAATGCCTGTATACCAATTTGACTGCGTCCCGGTATTATTACTAGCATACAGTTGTTTTATGAACAGTAAAATGACGTTGATACACAGACTAACGCCCGTTCTCCTTTTCAGAATAGAGTTGTGACCCTTGAGTTACTCATTTTGGTTAAGCTTAGGTGCAATGTTTATAAGAATACTTAACTATGAGTGAATTTTCAAAGCAGCTATTCTGACAAAGCCCAGACTATAACGCATTAAAGAAAGAAAAGTTGTCGCGAATCGACTAAGAATCGATCAAGATATACGCGTTTCAAAAGAGAACAGAGCGGTCGACAGCGTCAAAAATCAGCGTACTTTTTTCAGTTTTAACCTGCCTTAACTGTTTTATAAAATGACATTGGGCATACCTATACTTGATATAATGGATTAAAGGCTTCAAATAGTCAATAAACGTGAAGAAATCAAGAGGTTTAGCTACCAAAACTGCTCTTTGAATGCAAAATGTGCTGATTTTCATGCCAGCATCCAATTTTCAAGGCAACTTTTCACTTTTAGTGGCATCATACTTTAATTTGGTAACACTATGTGAATATACAGGCATCACAAATACTCATTAATGCATGTCTGGTACTAGCTTTGTGATTAAAAGCCAAGTTTTAATGACTGGGCAGCATACTCTGCCTTCAGTTCTCTCTGACATTATCTCAGTGAACCCAATTTGAGGGGGTAAGGGGAAGGATTTTGTGGTGTCATACCTATAAAAGCAGGATTTTAAAAATAGTAGTGCTAAATTATGATGACAAATAAACATATCTACATGTTGATACCAAACAAGCCTAGTTTTAGTGGAAAATGTTTCTCCAGGCCATCATTTAAAGACTTGAAAAATCTGAAACTCCAAATTACGGCTTTCCGCGGCGAAAAATAGCAAAAAAAAATTCAAAACCGGTTTTAAAAGAGTGTTAAGTTTTTTTTGAAGATAAATAATCATTCCAAAAGGAAAAATGCCAGTTAAGTAAGAATCTGAGAGAAAATGACAATTCACAGATACCGCCTTATAGGTGTAACACACCCATTGATTGTTGCATTGAGCTGTGTGTGAATTAAAATTTAAATGCCATGTTGTCATTCATATCTGGGCCCAATTTAAAAATGAATAACTTACATTCTCATCACAAATGACACATATGCTGCCAAAAAATCCACAGAAAAATGGGGGTCATGTATCTTCTAAGAAAGAACTTGTCTCATGAATGAATGGTCTCTTTAAAAACATAAACACTGAGATGCCATAATACTGTATTCATACACTCATTTCCATATAAGCAAAATAAATTCAAAACTCACAATTTTAACATGGCAATGCTTGAAAAATGTAACAAATAGATCAACAATGTGATATAAACCAAAAATAGCACTTTAAATTAGTGAAAATGCCCTTTTTTACAAAAAGAAATGTGAATTATTTATTGACGCCATTATGCGACTATCCCTAGCCGACACTTCCTGTATTGCAATGGGTGTGCTACACCTTAACTTCTATAATTAAATTTGTATTTTAACTACAATTGCTGTGAAGCTAACCTACTTCCTTACGACCAATGTAGACTTTGACCTTTTATAAATACAGCTATGGCCACTGATTGACAAAGAAAATGCATTTTTTGTTGCGTTTATTTTTATTAATCAAGTTGACGTGTTGAAATTCAAACACATTTTTTGGTGAATCGTTTTTATATACAAATAAGATACCAGTACTTTTTTTTTATTTTTTTATTATACATGTATATCACATTGTTTTGCCATTTTGGAATAGAGTTATGGCCCTTAATTTAGTTAGAAAATATGATTATTGCAACAACTATTTTAACATATGTATGGCTTAAGACATATCTGTTTGGTGTTAAGTCTTAATAATATTAATATACAGGTTCCTTTTGGATACTGGCAGACATTTAGAATCCTTTCGATATTGGTAGAGTTTTGCTTTCTTAATACAGTTATGGACCGTTAATTTAACTTGATAATAGTAGTTATTGTAATTTTCCAAATTTGTTCACTATTTTTGTTACAGTCAGATGATTTTCAGAAAAAAACGTTTAGTTTTTTATTAACGAGTTTCGTTGAAAGGCAGGTGAGCGACGTTAATGTTTTGGTATGAAGTTCGTCATCATATATTTAAACACTATCTAAATGACTGGTTTGATATGTACACTGTTATCACATATGATCATTAACTGTCATACCAACACTGGTGAAACTATGACCTTGAGCTTCAGTTCTAGGTTGTAACAGATTGAACAGTCAACTTTTGGTAAAAAAGGTTGTCTGTCAATGTTTCTCGAACACATCATAAACTTGAATACTATCCGATGGATTGTGTCGCCTTTATCCATGAGACCCCAATATATTGTGAAATAATATAAAAGAGTCATGAGTACAGTTTAAAAACTAGAATTATCACTAAATTATATCCATATCCTATGTCTAGTCTGAAACAAAAGATTGTATAAAAGTCGAGAAGGAACTGTAACATTCGCAGTCAACCAAACACATGTATTTTAAACAAACACCAATCACAAGGATAGATAGAAGCAAAGTATGCAAAATGACAAACTCAGAAGGGTTGAAAACATATGGGTACTTCCTTGTAATGGTCAGTGACATAAAGGTAACTGGTGATAAACCAGGTTCTAGAGTGCAACAAACCTCACTCTTACCTTATACTAATTTCATTCAAATAAAATGGGAAACTATAAATAAATAATCTCCCGCCAGGCTATATCCCCTAACAGACTAGGCATCATTAATAACAATTAGTATAACACAAAATGATCATGCATATTATATGAATATCAAAAGGACTAGAACGCCACAAAGCAAATACTTGTTAGAAGCCAAAATAACTAGAGAATGAACCGTTAATGGCCCGATAAGACAATATTAGAGTCACATATTAGGCGTTACCATCCCTTGTCGGATTTAGGGAAAATTCATCATAGGGTTCACATCACACAATTAATTGTAAAGCATTGTAGTGAACTGTAAATGGGTCAAACACTAAACATGCAGTGCGTTTCAAAATGATAGGGTCATAACCTCTTTAGATATATGTGTTACCAAGTTTAACACAGATTGTATGAATGTGATAAAGACCAATGATCTTAAAAGTCTGTACATATCGTCACTATAGAGTTCACGTTGTGACAGACCTTGTCGCAGAAGAACACAATTTTGAAAGTGGATTTGCAAACTCTTGTGGGTGTATATAACGAAATAGGTGAAAAGCAACACACACACAAACAAGAGAGCAAAGTAGCAGACTAGGTTTTATTGTTCATGAGAAGTAATATTAGGTGCTACACCGCTCACGCCCCCTAGCACCCGCTTTATTTCTATATCTAGTGTCTTCACCACTACAAACATCTCCAAACTTTTAACGTCCTTCTTACTGCCGTTGTAGATCACGTAAACCAATATTATGCTAAAACTTACGACAACTCTCGGATTAATATATTTTGGTTTATATTGCTTTCTTGAAAAAGAATGCAATAAGCGTCACACAAACCCTTATCACACCAAACACAAGCTTATTGCTCTTATTCAAAACGACTTTTTCAAGAGCAAAAAGTACATGTTTGGCCTGGATTAATATTAAAGCGATTTATTCTAATGGCAATTTGGACAATTACAATGTGTGGACCGTTTAAATACAAATTGTTGGTATCCCTATGGCCATGAACTGAGCATATTTTGTCGCAGGTATGTTTTTGTATTGCTATGAAAGAGATTTCATGTTCACCGAATACTCAGGCAAATGTCAAATGTCTGGGAAGGGCCGTAACTAATGTTGATATAATTTGTGGCCCGACCCCTTGCATACTTATATGGCAATAACATATGTTTCATAAGGCAAATGTCATCGACCCCTTTAACACATCTCTAGGCATCTGGATAACATATTGAACATTGACAACCCTTTCTTTTTTACTATGTTTAAAACATGTACTATAATTCCTAAAGTACTTCAACTCAACAAAGCTAATATTTCTGATGCTGTCGTTCTTTTATCAATTTTCTTCTCTCCGTTAAAATGCAGAAATAATATGCAACGACTTTGACAAAAACAACAACAACATGATTTCAATTTTGACATTGTTAATTATCCTCTCTTAGATGGGGATGTTACCCGAGCAACTTCATACAGGGTTTGTATATCTCGACTATCGACTTACTCGTTTGTGATAGCACTTGTAGTCGAGTTGAGCACTTTAATAGTCGCAAACTTTGTAGAACTGAAAAGCTACTTCATCAGAGCTACTGTTACCATAAACTTATTATCGTAATAAAGTAATTTAACACTTTTGCGACAAGGACACATAGTCCAAAAACTGAATTCTACGTTGACCTGATTTAAAAACTTCGCAAGATCCTTAGTAATGATCCAATTTCTACACAGAGTTGTCGTTCTTTGCATTATCATACAAAGTATGTCAGTGTCTGAGCTCATAAAACGATGAAAATGAAATAAAACAACAAAAAACTTGGTGAAACTCATTTGTTTCTGACTCAACTGTATATGAACGATTTAAGTTACAAAAAT